>VNJV01014188.1:0-24400 GCA_008042635.1 Drosophila nikananu | reverse complement strand
AAAACACAGGGATGAATGGACGGAGCAAAAAGCCAGGAATAAAGGCACAAGGGCACGAAAAACCAACAATAAGTAAATTTAAGCGGATGCTGTAAAGCCTGAGTTGATGCCAACTCGTACTAAATTTTGAATTTAATGAATCAATAGAGTAAATAACGTAAAATAAATAATCTGTTTTAATTGTGTGTCAAAGGAATCAATAAATTTCAAAATATTTCTATCTATATTCTTCACTTGATAAACAAATAAAATGATCTCCTGCAAGAATTATTAAATTATTATGGAAATCGAAAACACCAACGACAATCTGAATGATGAAAAGCCAAAACAAGCAACTAATCTAATCCAATCTAATCAAGGTAAACAAATAGAAACCTATTAAGACAGAAATCTACGACCCAATAAAAATGGCCAGCTGAAAGGCAAATCAGTGTTGAGCCAAGTCGCCTAATTGAGTAAGTGTCGTCACCGGACCATCCGCAGCCTGATCCGGAACTCTGAGCTGAGAATACTATATGTGTCTCGGACTGAGTGCTGCCGGGTGTTGTGGTTGACGTCTGGTATCGCACTCTCTGCGCCACTGGATTTGGAAAACGGGGACAGCAGACACGACACGTCAACTTGCAAATATACTGCTAAAAGGGGGAATGGGACTTCTCCTACACAAACAAAAAAGAGGTAGTTCTTTTAAATGTTAACATTTCAGAAAGAAAGGCAACATTTTAGCAATATTTAGGGTTTATCTTTAGGATTGATCCCTACTGGTTAGATAAATATTGTTAATTAATTTTAATTAATTATTTTCATGTTTAAACGGTATAATATATAAACCTTTTTTTAAAGCCTTTCTTTATTAAAAAAGATTTGTTATCTTATAAAGTGTGTATCCTAAAATTGTAAAAAGTTAGAGGAACTATTGGGACTTTAACATAAAGACCACCAGCAATTAACCAGGTTAACCGCGAATAAATTCATGGTTGCTTGATTATTTATATTCCCCACTTTTAATATAGCCCTAAGTTTTCACCAGTGTAAACTCCAGTTGTGTCCAAATGACTCTGTTCTTGCTCCGTGTGCTGTGTTGTGGATATTTTATTTCATTTTATTGTATTTTATTCCTTTCCTGGCTCGTATTTTTTGCGCACTTTCTGTTGTTCTTGGGCGAGCTTTGTTGTGTGCTTTTGTTTTTATTTGTGTTCATAACATAAACTTTGTATTTTTATGCGAGACAAAGAGCAGGGCCAGGGGACAGAGGACAGGGGACACAGGACACGGGACGAAAACAACGACAACTGGAGAGACCAACTTGTTTGCGCTGGGAAATCAGTTAAGGACTTGGCGCACAGACTTGGCAGGACTTGAAATAATACACACATACACACACTCAGACACAGCAATATATACAAATATATTCACTGTCCCCGTTAGCGCTCGGCACTTTTTTGTTGTTCTTGTTTTAACACTTGAGTGGATTTTTGTGTTATTTTTGTACAAGTCCTGGGCGTTGATTTGGCTTCTCCGGGAGGGGCACGATGCGGAAACGGAGGGACAAAGGACACCTCATTTATTATGCGCGCCACAAATCGAAATCAACGAAGCAACTTGATTAAGATTTAACTAAGCAAACAGACTCGCATGCAGCACAGTCTCACACCTCCTTGGCTTTTCTTTACCCTCTTTCTCCGGAATTAAGTTTTCATTACACTTTGAAATTGAAACAAGGATTGCATATACAAAGGATCCGATAGACAGGGGTACGAGCACAGACACATGTGCTATAAATTATGCAAATTGTCAATGCACTTGCCGTTTGTCTTGCCAATCGAACGGGGCGGCTTACACAAAGCTAAATTAATATCAAGTGAATTAATTAAATGTGAAGGGTTCGGTTCAGCTTCGATTAAAGTCAATGGGAGGACTAAATCAATTAATGGGAAAGAGCTATGTATGATTTGGAAGTACGTATAAGAAAATGAATATATAGGTACATAGAGCATTATTTAAGGATCAAAATTCATGTGAATCACATTTTTAGCTTCAGAAAACTCTTAATTAATATATAATATTTTTAAGTATCTAAAAATATTCTTTGCTATGTTATGTATTTTATTTTAGTAAATAAGTTTGCAAAGCACTTAAATGCCCAGCATTCTAAAGGGTATGCCACGTAAAAAATATTAATTAAAGCCAAACCACAGGCAGTGAGCATACTACATGAACTTTGTGGTTGCCGGTAATTAATAAAATGTTCGAGGACAAAAACACAGAGAGAGGGAGAGACACAATACATTCAATGGCCACTTTGGGGACTGATTCTGTGTTTTTATGGCCCGACATTAGTGGGAGCATTTTACATAAATTTGTGGGGAAGAGCGAGAGATATACATATTTTTTTTCGGCCGCTCGCCTTTGGTAAATTGCATTTTGTTGCAGCCGGCGAAACTGTCAACTGAACATCAATCTATGGGCGGCCGGCGGGCGTTAAGCCGCCCGTCAAATCCCCTGGTCGCTGTTAGAACGAACGGGTCACGCTTTTTGTCCGGGAGCTTAACGAGCTCAACCCGCTCGATGGGTAAAAAAATAAATAAAACCGATGACGCAGACACAAAAGAGGGTTTCAAATGCTTTAAGCACTGCGTTCGGGCGGGCGGGCATACCGGACCGGACTCTTTCATGTGGACCCGGGGACAAGCCGACGGACGGAGCGCATGCCAGGCGCTCCAAGGCACAGACACGGTCCGAGCCGTAAAAGGATGCGCACCTCAATCCACGCACGCCCACAACCAACCGGACCCATTGTAGTCCAGGATTCTTCGTTCGATTCATTTGCAAGGGAGCATGGCAGTGTTTCTTTAAATTGAAACTTAATTAAATTTATCAGACAAAAGCGTACAAGAAACTTTTAAAATAATTGATTTTTTTTCTAGTTAAAAACAAATAATAAGAATATCATAGTAATTGAAATTATTATGTCAAATATTTAGTTACAAGAAATTCAAACTTTTTCAAGATTTAAAAATATTTTCACATACTTTCTGAAAGGTTTAACCTTTAAAATATTTACTTATTATTTATTTTTCGAACCTTAAATTCCAATTCTTGCTGAAATTCCTTTAAAGTTTTGGAAAAAAGGTGTCTAAACTTCCTTCACTGTTTCAAATTATTGGTTTCTTATGCCCAAAGTTTATGATCAAAAAAGTTGTCTCACTTTGCTCGTAACTCTTTCTTTAAAGACCAAATCCGATAAATATGCCGTGCACAAAAAGCCTTGATATAAGTTTGCTTCTCGAGCGGAAATCATAAATTCTCGCACACAAAAATCTCGATTAACTGCACGGCGCAGCAAAAGTTGGAAACTTTTCCGTTGGCTGCGACATCCCCCCAGTATTGTATATATTTCATTAAAAGAGGGAAAAAAGTGTCAGCAATGGATGCGTTTTAAAGTGCTAGTCAAAAACTTTTCCCTGCCACTGTAGCCTTCAAATTCAGCCAAAGTCACTGAAACAGCAAACTGCACTGAGGCGATAAGGAACCACCGCATGGAGAGGACTGTACCGAACCGAAGATGCAACATATGGATATGTGCAGTCGAAGTCGGACTGAGGAGCTTGTCAAAACCTAATGGCTTTTGTCTAAACAAAGTCAGAGTAACGCGGCTCTACATTTCAGGTGCACCGAAGGCAAATTGAAAAGTCATGTCAAAAATAATATAAATATATATTCGGGGAAATGGAAAAACAGGACGGAATACGGACGACGAATTGTCAACGCTTCGCTGACTTTCAAATTGAACGGAGGCAAACAACAGGAATTTCACAAGCCAATGCACTTGGCAGGATGGGAAAACAAAAATGAAATAAAACAATTACGCGTTTAATATATTTTCATTTAGTCCAGCCAGCCAGTCAGGCAGCCAGCCGGGGAACTGCCAAGAAAGGAGCGGAGCGCAAATAAGGACAAGGACAGGAGTGGGAATGCTAGTCCTCCGCTGCCTCATTTTTTACTTTTAATGAAGCGCAAGAATTTCTGTTGGATAATTTGTTAAGCGAACTTCGGTGGCCCGAAGGACGAGGCTTCTTGGCCAGCAAGGCAAAAAGCCAAAACGGGGCCTGCAAAAAACTTAGACAATGCAACAAGGACACACATACACACACACAGGCGCAGACCGGCAGCCAGAAAGACAGAACTGAAAGTTGCGCTATAATTTGGCTTATTTCAGCTGGCAAATTTATAGAGTAGAGATGCAAAATGCTGCACCGGAAGTGGCCCCAACTGGGGCAGGCAGTCATGGACTGCACGAAGCTCGAAGCAGGACGCGGGTCGCAGGACGAGGGCCACAGACAGCGCAAGATAAATGACACGCAAAAGCCAAGTGGCAGATTTTCATTTTTAATTAAAACAACGGTCAGGCGAAGGTTGTGCGAGCATGCTCCTCCATAATGCATAGTAATAAACAATAATTAAAATGTTGGCTGTGGGGCGGACTTTCCCGTTTTTCACCGCTCCACCTCCGTGACCGTTTTTACTATATTTTATATTATTTTTTTCGTGTTGCTGGCACTCACCTGTTGTAATGTTGTGCATGAAAATCTCACGCAGCAGCAGCAGCTCGTCTTCCGGTGCAGCGGAAATTGCACCGAACACGTCGTTCTCGGGCCAAACTTCCCTAGGGAATAAAAATAAATAAAAGCCTTAGATGAAGAGCAGAAATATAAATTAAATTTAAGTAAAAGAGGGTAAAACAAGAAACTTTAGGTAGGGGAAAAGGTAATTGAATTTTTATATATTAATTTCATTAGGAATATTTATTTTTAAACCTACTAAATAATATACCCCACTATTGTGTGTTTATTCCTAAAAATTGTTTGTAAATTACAAAAGATCAAATCATTTTGATTGCATGCTTAGAAATTATTCTCCTTGTTTTCACATTGATTAGCAGTTGATCATCAGTTCATTTCGATATCTGTACAATCCACAGAAGCAAATAAAATTCCATGTAAATGCCAAATTTCCAATTAAATCTCCATTGCAAACTATGGCAAACTGGCAGACAAAAGCTAATACTTGCACTGGTTGCTGCCAGTTTAATAAAATGGTTCGATTTAGTCCAAAATTCCCGCAAATTCAACAAGCATAACTCTGCCAGAAAGAGGTTCGGCCCACAGAAATCGTTATTATCCTGCCAGAGCAAGCGTCAGGAAAAACAATAGCTGAAATAACAAGCACCAGCCTGCCGCCACGTCATGTTGCAAAAATCGGAGCGCTTTCGGTGCGGTGGTCCTGGGCAAACTGAAATTGATGCGTTTAAAATTGCGTCCAGGATACACGCCGCCCGTTCTTGGGCAACGCATTTGCACTTGTTGTGTGTGTGTGCACTTTCCTGGGTCTTCCCTTTTCTCTGCCGCACAACAAATAATCCCCGCCATTCTGATGATGCAACGGCGCTTTCAGGCTTTTCGCAACGTTGCCGCTTCTGTTAATTTAATATTTGAAAGCAGCTTAATATGCAACGCACAGCAAAAACATAACGAGGAAGAGATGGAGTCCGAAATGAAAGAGAGAGGGGAAACCATTGTTGTTTTTTTTTAAATATGAGACCCTAATATGTTTATAAGGGTTTCAAGGCACTCTTACTTTTAGTTATAAGCTTTGTTTACCCCATTTTATCCAAAAATATTTCAAAATATAATACATAATGCCCTATATGCCCTGGCATATAAACATGCCCGCTGTGCCATGTTTTTGGCGGCGGTATCAGCGGCACACAGGCACACCCAGAACGGAAAAGAGAAAGTAAGTATCTCTAAGCGACATATTTATGCTTATTTGTGGCCGTGCTTGTAGGCGATAGTGCAACTTATGTTTCCCGCTTTCGCCCTGGCCAATAAATTGACTGACATGGCCATGGCCACGCCCACCCAGCCGGGCGAAGCCCTCAGCGTTCGTTTGTAATCCTGCGGGTCTCTTGTTCAGAGCTCGTTAGTTGGCCACCAGCAGGATACAATAATGCGCCATATATGTATGTACTATGTGGGCTTCTGCTGGGTGGTAGGATTTTTCGGTTTACGTCAACATTTGCGTGCGTTCATTTAAAAGTTATGCGACATATTTTGTGTTCAACTTTTACAGCGATGCGGCTGGGCGATAATTAGCGGTTTCTGGCACGGCTGCATCCTGGCCAGGGACGAACATTGGTTAATTATAGACGGTGGTTGGGGCTTTTGGCTTTTTAGTTCGATTATGTTCCATATTGTTCTGCTAGCTGGCTGGCACAGATAAACTATTTATTTTGGAGCTTCAAAAAATATAGAGAAAAAAATTCCATAGCAGGACTAAGCATTTTTAATCACATAGAATGGAACCGGATTAATTATGAATCGATATGCTGGCCAATGGAGGATTATGTGCACTAAAACTTCAGGTTTATGTTCAGAAATTCAACGATTAAATTCATTTTAAGCCATGAAATTTAATGTAATAAATTTATTTGGAACTTTGCTCGTTATTTTTGGGCATTTGAGTATTAAATTTCAAATTAAAATCAAAAGTATAAGGTTTATTTCCTTTTCCTAAACTATTTTAGGTGATTTTTCATTTTAACACTTCAAAAGAACATGCAATTTAATATTCCTTTTAATTGGGAAATAAATAATGGAAATTTCTTTGTTAGGAAGGCTTAGATAAAACTTAATTAGAGAAATTTTCTATAAAAGCATGATTCATGCAGCCACAGCTTATAGCCTATAAGAGTGGGATTGAGATTTTGATTGTGAATTTTATAAACTTCAGTGCCCAGCAGCGTCGCTAATGAATGTTTGTTGAATTGTCAAAATACGGACTGTGCGCCGGCTTAAGAGCTGCAAATGCTAAATATTTCCAGTCAACAGAATCAACGAGAAAAGTGCAAAGGCAGGAGCGGAATAAAACTCGGGTAAATAAATGGCGAGAGTGGGACTTGCCGTTGCTATGCTAAATAAGCGCATCAGCAGACGCTTAAATAAGCTTAGTTAAAAGGCGAGCTGGTGGGGCAGGCGGGCGGCGGGCGGCGGGTAAAGAACTGAAAGTTGCAGTCGAAGTGAAGTTTGAATAAACATTTTGCGCATTTACTTCACTTAAAAGTTTCTTTTTTTCCACGCTGATATTTCTGGGCACCCATTAAGCCAACGTTGAGGAAGCAAAAGCAACCAGAGACGCTACCAATTCTGTTTTTTCCCTCCCTCCCTTCTGCTTAACTTAAATGGAAACCCCTAATAGTGCGACTTGGCATGTAAAAAAGTATTTAAAAATTCTGGACAGACACAAGCACACTCGAGCACATCACCCGCAATGCACTTACACACATGCCAAGCCAGACACATATGGATGTGTTTATGTGCGTGTCCCGTTCACAGACTCCAGTTTATTTTCAATATTTTGTTTCACCAAAAATGTTCTCATTCCCAGACAGAAACGGGATAAAAAGGGTAACAGCTAGGAGTATATCAGGAAGATTCAACAAAAAACTTCCTTTTTACTTCAGGAAGTTGTATGTAGAAAATAAATAAATATAGAAGAGATAAACCATTTTTTAAACCAGAGATAGGGAATTAATTTTAGTGTAATGGGAAACATGAGGAATATATGAAGAAAAATATATGCCTTTTAAAGCTTCAAATGTTTGAAGATGGTGCAAGAGATATTGCTTCAAGTTTATTTAAATTATATTTTGATATAGGTACTACATATTCAATGTTATATTCTAAGACGAATATTTAAATAAAAATATTACATTTTCTGCAATATATTTTTACCACCTTCCAACAATATAAACAAACTCCATTCTAGGGTATGCAAAATAAAGTGAGTGTAACCCTCCGGTCTCAAAGTGCTAGGCAACGGGGCACAAAAAAGTCCCAGACAATGGCCAGACGAGGAAGTGAGACCCCGGGGGCGTGTCCGTGGGCGGTGGCGGCAGTGGGTGCAAGCTCTATATGCATATCGCATTTTAATTTATTAGCACAAAAAGCGTCTAGACCTTTTTAAGCTGCCACTGCAGCACAGCAGCAGCCAAAAGGCATACCAAAAATTGTATACATTTTAATGCAGCAATTTTCGTTGAAAACAATTAAAATGTACATAAATTTTAGGGAAGTTGTGAAAAACGAAAAGAGGAGTACGTCATAAAAAAAGACTTCTCAGCGGCAACCCTGATGTCTCTTAAGGATTGTCATTTTGATATTTGCATCAATATTTTAATGTAATGTTAGACTGATAAATAATGTATATTTACAAGTTTATATACAAAATCCTCCAATAGTAATATTTTGTTAATCCAAAACTCAATTCACTTCAAAATTTTCAAGCATATTCGAAATAATATGGCTTTTATCGTATGAAACGTTTGATAGTTGTATCGGTATACTCCCTCAATGCATCACCAATATCTCCCCATTAATTTAAAAGCTACAGAACCTTCCAGCATCGCAGGTTGCTATTTACAGATGCCATCGATTGGATCCCTTTGAGTCGGTCCCCGCTCCGACCAGAACCAACAGGCACCAGGTGGAAAATTTTAATGAGGTTGTAATTAAATGACTTGGAAATATTTAAGCCACGTTTTCGATTGCTCGGGACAGCCTTTGACACTGCGACATCTGCCGATTCGGGACATGTCTCTGTGTGTGTGCGGGTGGCATTGGTCTTATTTAAATGTTGACGCGCAAAAGATAAATTATTTTCACGCAATTTTCCCGAGCAAACAATAAACATTTCTTGAGCGCGTCTTCAATGGGCTTTACATAATTGAGCGGGCAATTAAATTGAAAGGCAAGCACAGTCACTGGAGCGCAGAGGAGCTGGTGCTGCTCCAGCTCCTGCCCATGCTCAGAGGAGCCTCTGACCTGTCTCCTCACCTGGCCAACAGTGCGGTTTGTTGACTGAAAAATTGCAGGCGCCAGGGACAAAAACCGGGCACTGAGAAATTGTCTGAAATGCAGAGCACCGCCGCCGCCTCTTATTATTATCTGGGAGAAAGGAGAGCAAGGACATGGAATTCCGGACCCAGCCATTATCTGTAGTTACCGTGGTGCCGGCGTGCTCTGCCTTAACAATAAATAAAAACTATTTAATTTGAGGGGGAGCACAGCACACAGCTTCGTGTCTCCGTGGAGGAAAAAAAATATGAAAAATAAACAGCGGCAACATAAAATTCGATAAAAGCCAGCCAGCGGAGTTGCATAAAAGGACAGAAGCCAAGCGGATTTTTTCCCCGTTTTCACTAGAGTTAATTTATTATGCGAATTGCTTTCGTACCTTTTCCGTGGCCCAGTCAATGTCAAGTTATTAAAAGTGGGACTTTCAAAGGGATTACGTCTGGGGCCGCCTAACAACCGAGAGTTCAGGCAGCTGCCAGCCGTCCTGGCAACTCCCTTGGCATTTTTAATGTCGACCACCCAACAGAACTCACCTGGCGGCCCGCAGCAGGGCGATGGCCTGGTCCAGTTTCTCGGAACGCAGCAGCTTATTTATGCGGATCATGCAATCCTCGCTGTAAATGGAGAAAATCCAAGAAACATAATAAGAGCACGTTGGACAATGGGAAATCGAACTGTGGGCCGTGGGTTAATAAAACGTTGGGCGAACTCCCGACTAACTCACCGCTGATCATCGATGGACTTCTCCGAGGCGGCATCGAAGGGCACCGGCAGCTCATCCTCCGGCATTTCCATTTCTGTGGCCAGCAGACTGCACACTTCCGTCGCCAGTTCGGCCCATTTGCTCGACAATTCTTCCTGCAATTATGCATTAATAAATTATTTGTAGGACCCAATTGTTTAAAAATGGATAATCACAAAGGGAAATTAGTCATAACGTGCAAAATTAATTATACCATAGGCAGTGATAATTATAACCAAATATCCACTAATACTTGTCAGCCATATTTGCCAGTGACAGAAAAACAAATAAGCGAAAAAAGAGCATTCAATGGAATCAACATATTCCATTTGAGATTAAAATGCAAATAAAATGGTTTTAATAATTGGAATTCCTTTTAATAATACTCGTTACTCGGAATGCCCACAGGAATTTGTATTTTGGTTTGCAATGTGCTAATTATCCTTTATTGTCAAAGAATGGAGATAATTAGAATAATTATAATGAAATAGTGAATACATTTGTATTATATTTTATGTTGGGTGTTATAGTTGTCTTTATTTATTATAAAAGTAAAAGGATTTATGAAAACTTCATAATAAAATTGCTAATTTTTAAAATTTTATCATGAATAAAAATAATTTCCAGTTAAAGAGTATTCCACAGCTTCGATTTTTATATTTGCTTATTCATATTTGAATTAAATCATTGTGTTGCTGTTTTTTGCCTTGATCTTTGAAATGCATTTTAATTAAACATCGATGGCCGATGTCCTTCTAAATACAAGGACGTCACATATGGCAACGTATTTTTATTTCATTTAAACTTTATGGAAAAGTCAATGGCAAGGGGAAGTTACTATTTACCTAGGGTATTTAAAAGGTATATGTGGCAAAGGTGTCTCAAGATGTACATAGTTTTTAACAATACATACATACAGGTTTGGACTCAATTTGAAAAGACCTGATTTTAGCATTTAAAAAATATCAAATAAAAATACCAAGTATCTCAGAGTCGCATCGATGACTACCGTTTTTATACTCTTGCAGGGTATTATAATTTTAGTAAAAAAATTAATAAATTTGTTGCCTGGAAAAAGCCCTCTGCAGGAGAACTTTTCTGCATCTAAAACTCGATTTCTAATTTTTTGAAAATTTTTTGTCAATTTTGACGATGTAACCCCTTGCATATATTTTTTTAATGGGTACTTTTTTGCCTAAAAATCACTAACACCTTCAATGGTTTTTTGATCATAACTTGGCTTAAACTCAACCGATTTCGGTCTGGTTTGGTTTTTTCTTCTCGGTTTTTATAGGAGAACTTTTCTGCATCTAAAACTCGATATCTAATTTTTTGACAATTTTTTGTCAATTTTGACGATGTAACTGTCAACATATTTCGCTCAACACATTTATTATCTAAGAACGAGCAAAAAGCACCGCAATCCTTAAATATACCAAAGTTTAAATACTTATTGCCAGGGTATTTAAATTTCGGCTTGCCGAAGTTAGCTTCCTTTCTTGTTTATTTTATTTTATTTAATGTTTGCTTATTTTACACGTTACACAATTTCATCCGTTTTGTTTAACGCTCGTTTAACTTTTGCTTGTTAAAAGGGGAGAAACATGCAAATATTGGCGCCTGTGTGCGTTTGTCATGTTTTTCGCTCGTCCGGCAATGACAAATATTTATAAATTAATTGTTGAAAAATTGATGCGTCGAATGCGTGTGCGTGTCCCAGTTCCCAATAACAATAGCACGCTTACGCCAATGTCAGCCATACAAATTTATACGGAAAAAATTAATACAATCAAAGGTTGTTGCAAAGAACAAAAATTAATCTTGTCCATGTCCGTGCCCAAAAGGCCCAAATCAACGGCCACAAAAGTGCAGAGCAAATGCCGAGCTTTCGCAGGTTGCAGTTGCAAATACTTGTGGAACATGGCAGACGGCAGTTGGCAGTCGGCATTCGGGGGTCGGCATTCTGAAAGTCCAGTGGCCAGTGGCCGGAAATCACGCTCAGCGGTGCGTCCTGTCCCAGCGCGACAAAGTGTGGAAAAACAAAAGCTGGCTAGGAACTGTAAGGGAACGGGTGCTGCCAAACAATGCCAACTGAAAATGCCCTGCTGCCAAAGTGTCGCAGGTACACCTACACTTGCCCACAGAATACAGAAAAAGTATTCTGAAACTGGCGGCAGCTTAGGGATTCCCTAATTTAGCATGGTGTATATTTGCACGCTCAATTAGAGGCAAATAAATTACCATCCATGCGTAATTAGTAAATTTATTAGAGAGCAATTGGTTATAGCTTGGATTATTTATTTAAAAGGGAAAACATTAATTACGAAAGTGGTAAAAATTAATATTTCGTTTTGAATATACAAATTACTCTATGTATTTACCTATTTATCAACTAATTAGAGCACGTGTTTGGTAACCAACATCTAACTTAGTTTACACACAGCATAACCCTTTTCGAAGTGTATCTGAGAAAATAACACCGAAGCAGGGCTGAGCAGCAGCTTGAAAAGGGTCAAAGCGGCGGAAAAACAACGGAAGCCGGGCAGCAGCCCCCACCAGGGAAAGTTTTCCGCATTTTCCGCAGGCGCAAGAGTGGGTTAGTTCGCATGTGCGTGCACTAAGGTCACTTGCAATTGTGTGCACCACGAAAATAATACGCACACGGAGTAGAAAATACACACAACCGTCGAGAACTCGCGTTTTAAAAATTGAATAAAATGGAAACTTCGCTGGACCGGACACCACCCAACTTTTCTCCCTCTACCTCCCGCGTTTCTTCCATATTTTCAGTCAATTAAATTTCACGATCAAACACATAAATCTTAAACGGTCACAGCATAGACGACAATTGTTTTTTGTGCATTTTTTTCTCTTGCCGCTTTTGTTTGCAATTCGTTTAAAATTTTATTGGCAATTTAGGGTATATTTTATGGCTGGCACAGCGGGTGCTGCTGACCAGCAGGCCCAAATAAAGTTATTTAATGCGGCAATTTATTTTTAAAACATTAAACAGCGCATATATCAGGTCCGTTCTTATTTTCACATTTGGCCAGAGTGGATTCGAGTTGGTTATTGCGAAACTTTGTATTTAACTGTATTTGAATTTTAACTTTCAAGGCTTTAAAAGTATTTCAATTTAAATTTTCCAGGCTTCTTAGGCAATTTTATATTTAAAATATATTAAGACATCTTTTTTTGTAGTTTATTTAATTGAGCAAATTGAATCTAAAGAAGTAAACTAAATTTCAATGAATTATTTTTCCCCAAATTAAAAACCAGAATGTTATTTTCCGTTTTCCACTTACCTCAGTGGGTTGTGGCACCGTGGCCGTTGGTTTGGACTTGGCCGCCAGCTGTTTCTTTTTCCGGCCACCGGCTCCTCCGCCACGCCGCTTGTCCTGCACCACCACAGAATCCTGGCAGAAGCGCTCCATCATTTTAATGAATACGTTGGCCGTTTCCACCACGTCGCGCAGGAACACCCTGTGTGGAGGCGGAGCGGAGAGGTTAGTTAACGAAATGAGAATATATTGTAATTAAATTCTTTATAATAACGAATATGTGTGGGTGCACACGCATCGAAATTGAATTTGTTGCATGCTGGACCCCGTCGTATCCATATGAAAATGTATACCACATGCTCAGAATTCAATTAAATGTGGCAAATGCATAATTTTTTAACACAATTTCTTTATGTAGAATTCAATTTACGGGAAATATTTATGTGCATTCTACACTCCCAATAATTAACAGGTCGCAATCGCAAATACTCAATGGTTTGACACACATTTATTCAAATAGAAACGATTTTTCAATCAATTTCTGGCAATTAATAAGGGTAAATTAAAACAGAACCCCGATACGAGTGGGTATATAGTCATTGACCATCAAACAATATTCATCAAATTGGCATTTCTTTATTATTATGTAATTTGCAATATATTTGACCAAAATTTAAAAGAAAGAATGTTCTTAAATAACAAATCAGGTTAAACTCAGAGAAATATTCAATCAATTTCCTGCATTCAGCCCGAATGGCTGACGAATAAATCAAAGGCTAACATCAATAACCTCTTCCGAGGGTCGAAAATATTTATTGAATATCATCGAGTACATTAAAAAGGCCAAAGGCTGCCCTTCCGCCGTCCGCCCACTAACCGGCCCCAGGGCGGAATGAGAGTTTTTGCCACCGTGAATGACTAACTAACCCAACTCGATTCCGGGGCCTGACTGATGATGCGGCCGCTCACTCTGTCGTCGCTGCCTTTGCTGTCGAAACCGATGACGCCTCCAATTAGCAAATTACCCTCAAAATGGCAAAAGGCATTGCCTCCGCTGCCGCCAACCGACAAAAAACAAGGCAGAAGACAGCCGCTAAAATGCCAAAATCAGCTGCCGCTATGCAGACCTAACTTCCGCTTTGTTTTTAGGAAGGACGACCCCCAACCCGAAGCCGAAAATAAAAGCCAGCGTCATTGTGCACGTCAATTTGTTAAAATGATTGATTGCCGTTTGAATAATGAAAATCGCGCGAGTCACCGAAAAAAGGACAATGCAAAACAGGCAGTGTATGCAGAGAAGGCAGGCCCTAATGGGCTCAAAATATATAGTAGTATCCAATAAACAGAAACGAGCCTGCAGGCTGATAATGAATTAAGAAGGTTAGAGTATTTATATTTTTGCAGATAACCATCCATGCACGATGTATTTTTAGTCAACAAAAAGGGAATACCCAAAATAATTACAATGCCTAAATTATTGACAAACAGCACACAAAAAGAAACACAAAATCGCATATGAACCAAATTGGCTTTAAACACGATTTTCCAATATTTGCCTGAGCATATGTGGGCGTAAACCCTGTTCAAAGAATTCCGCATTCAGCCCTCTAATTGCTGGGTCCATAAAAATGGCAACATGGCGTGGGCGTTGCAAAATGCGAAAAGGCCAAAAAGGTCGCGAGGCGCGCCGTTGACACTCGACGGTGGCGTTGGCGCTTTCCAAAATTTATGCAAATTCATTGCGAATTTTAATGCCTCGCGCGAGCTGCACACTGCAGGAGCTTACCTCCATCGGCATTTCGCAAATGCGGTCAATGTGCCACCAAACACAGCTGGCGAGGTGATCCTGGGAGCCGGAGTCAGGGGAAATGAATTTGTAATGAAAGTGGTTATCCGGCATTCAGGGGACCCCGGTGAACGGCAAACGAGAATCGATGGCATAGATGCATAGACATTTAGCCAAATTAAACGGGCAAATAATTCAAAAGGGCTGGTGTTCCGCCAACCGAGCATCAGCTAAAAATCAAAAGCATGTGGAGCATACAATGCAATGCAGATGCAGTTGCTGTTTTGATGGGCAACACTGATTATGTGGGCTTTCCCAAGCCAGACAAGTTTGGCTTACCCGCTGTTCATTAAATAAAAAAAATATTATCTGTTTATTTACTACGAATGATATTTCATTTACAAAGCTTAGACCATTATAATATGACTACATTCGATTAGAATGACTTTTAAACAAAACATAATTGACAGGATATAAGATTTCTATACAAATTTGTAGGTCTCTAGCAAATCTCAATGAATTCAGTAGCAGATACATCTACCAGATACACGTCTAGAAATACAACCCAAATCAGGTTTGGTACCATAAATTAGATGAGTATAATAGCACTGACCGAGTCGTAGACTGAATTGCCGCATAGAGCAGCCATTGAATGGAAGCCTGTTAACATTCACCAGCCAATTGCAAGATATTTGGCCATTTGTATTGATCAAGAACTGTCAGCAACGACCACAACTGGCGGGCGGTTTGACGTCGGATCTGGGGCTAGTGGCGAATTGATGATAAAGGGGTTCAGTTGACTGCAAGGCGGAGTGTGACGCACATGGATTTGAAATTTGAGTGCTGCTTTGGGTGTGAGACTCCATACCTGTCAACCGCTAGTGGGTGCGGTGCCGCCTGTGCGGTGCCCATTTGATGATAACTGAAATGTGAAATGAATCAAGCGCAGCACCGTTGGCGGCGACACTGCAGCTCCACATAGATGCATGTGGTGGGAGCATTAACAGCAGACGAAGCGTAAAAACTGCTGGTAACTGCGGACTTTGTACTGACTTCTGTCACCGATTGGTGGTGACAACTTAGCTAGTTTTCTGTACCTTTAGTTATTGTTATATGGCAAGCGTGGTTCCGAAAATTCATATAGGTGAATTTTTTAAAAACCGTACAGTGCAGACCAGATTATATATTATTAATTTTAGCATTAGAAGGAAGAGAGAGAATAAGCACACATAAAATGCATTGAAATCCCCTCCGGCATTTTTACATAGAAAATTACGAATTCATTGACAAACAGTTATGTAAAAGAAGATCTTGAGGCTGGGATTGGTACTGATGAGGCTTCTTGGCAAGAACATAAAGGAAATTTCCTTATAAAGCCTGATCTTCCTTTTTAGACTATGTTCGAAACATGAAAATTGCAATAAATTGCTTTTAAAAATAAGATATGAAAAAGTAAAGCTAAAGTCGGCAAGTCAATTTAATTGCCAAATAGGGCATTAGTGAAATAATGTTGATTAAAATGTTCTATATATGTATATATTCTATACATATACCTTCTTTTTAACATAATGAAGTTTACCTTAATATCATTACATTTTTGTTATTTTCAAGCTATTAAAGACAACACTGCTATTGGTGGACGAGGTTAGTGGCAATGGTGGTGGCGCTGCAGATGTTTGAATGCAGATGATGCTGATGCCGGTGCCACCTGACCACAACGCCAAGTAACCGCAGCGGAGAAGCGGGTAAGAGCGGTGGGTTAGTTGCACAACATATTGCATGCCACAAACCATTTTACAAGCGGATCCAAATCGATTGCCCACCTACCATCTTGCCCTAATGATGCGCAGGTGCAAATCAAGTCACCCCACCTTGATTTTAACGCCCACTTCAAGTTTTACACAGGAAAAAATTAACAAACAGGAAAACAATTGACAATAACAAGGGATGATATTAAGTAAGAAACATTTAAGAAATCACCCTTGAATTCCTTGACTGGTTTCCATTATACCAAAGAAACACCAATACTAAATATATTAAGCACGAATATGGTATGTTGATTTGATTTTGATAAGCCCTTAAATGCATCCGTTTTTTTCTCTGTACAGCTACTCAATCTCAAGCACATGTGACCAACGAAGCTTGGCAGCAGGACAAAGATAAATCGTTAATAAATTATTTATAATTAATTTGTATGCACGCGGTTTTGTAACTTCTTGTTGCTATTGTTGTTGTTGTTGTTGCTGCTGTTGTTGTGCCTGATTTGATATTCGCGTTTACTCTGATTAAATGGACGCCAACAGCCACAATGCCGGAGCCAGGGAAAGTGAGGAGTAGAAGTTGAAGTAGCAGCAGCAGGTTGAGCATACAGAATTAATTAGAACACTTGGGTGTTCCTTGGGGCGGGGGCTGGTCAGCGGTGGGGTTGTTGGGGATATGAAAGGATGGCGGTTGGGGGATTGTCTTCGCGACGAGTTTGAGCGCATGCTGAATAAATGATAAAATATAATTGCGCCCAGACACCACCGGCCAGACCGACTATTTGCGGGCAGCAGCGCTCAACGTCGTTGGCATAAGACGTTTATAATGAAAATATTATTAATTATGACAGCCACAACAACAATGACTGATGGGCGTCGATTGCAGCGGGGCAACAGTGCTGCTGCCTTAGCTATTAAAACAAATCTCCAGCCCTTTTCGAACTGGTAAACTGTTGAATCGCTCAAATTATGACAGCACTGTTTGGAGGTCTAAATCGCCGCCAAAGTGGGTGGCAATAATCTGACAACTGGCGCAAAAAGGTGGCTTGAAGCGCCCAGTTGGGGTTATAAATTATTCATCTTGACACCGAAAAATCTTTTATCTGTCAGGCACTCGAACACTGATTGCAGTTCAAAAGGCAGCAGCATTTACATGATTGCCAATTGGACGGCTTAATTGAAAGCTGTGCGGATCTGTGACGACGCAACTTAATGTTTAATCGATTTAATTCTTTAAACCAACAATTTCCAGCTCGCTCCGCATTAATCATGCTCCAATTAAGCAACAGTTGCTGCACCACCGACATCCCCAGCTGCATTTACATGCGAGTCAGTCTCTGGGTTTCGAGGTATCTGCAATTCCGGCTATGTAGTTTCCTGAAAACTGTCCGCCCCTTTCAACTCCCAACCCTCCCACCTCCTCTGCTTTGGCTGTCAATTTCATGTTTGCGCGCTAAATTAATTTAGTCAAAGCTTTGAAATTGCAGAGCCCCGGCCAACAGACTCCCAGGACAGAGTAACTAGTACTCGTCCGGCGGGCCGATGTGATGCGTCCTGATAGTCGACAGTCGACAGTCAAACTCAAGAGTCACTCAACAATTTGTTGATATCTCGGTGTATCATCGCATACTGTGGAACACGTTACAGGTTTTGAACTTTGCAAAATATTGTTTTATGTTTGTTGACAAGAACAAATACCAAACTAAATATTATTTATTAAATGTAATTAAATTTGTAACACGCTTAAAGAAAAGTTTTCTGTTTGCTTATTTTATTTTTTGAATGGAAAAAACCACTCCATGCTAAAGAACTCTAAAATTATGAATACATTCAGAAAACTTACTGCACTTTGCTTTATCGTTGAAAACATTTTAGTAAGTTTAGTAAGTTTTCTAATTCAATTAAATGTACTAACGTAGTGATAAAGATTCATTTTTGTTGCCACTGTCATTTGGTTCTGTGACACAGAAATAAATTTCCAGGCATTTATTGCAGGTATCACTCAGCACACAGCACTCGCAGTTGAGTCTGTTTGACAGGCGAATTTGCGCAGTCATTTAGAAATATTCAAGTGAGTCTAACTCTTCATGTTCGGCACTAAAAATTGCAATTATCTAAATGGATGGTGCAGTGGAATGCAGCATGACAGCCCCTTGATTTTATTCTATTTTTTCGATAGCATTTAAAAGAGCAGGCATACAAATGTAGATGTCCTTTGATGCCTGAGCAGAATTAGGTTCATACCATCTTCCAGATGAACTCCATTCTTCTGTAGGTAATGGCACTCTAAAGCTCCCAGCTAAATCCGATTCCAATGCCCTGCAGCGATTTATCAAGTACCCGCATTGAGGCACACGCTTCGATTGAAATAATCTAGATTCAGCTTCAGGTGCAAGCCACGAGCGCTGTTAACTCGGCAATTAGGATGCAGCCAAGGTGCGCGATTTGCTCTCAAAAATATATGTACTAAGCAGTCCGGGCTCGGGCTCCCAGAAAATGGCATAATTTTTATGCCAGAGCACGCGTGCAGCACATGCTTGAAAAATCAATTAAACTTTTGGCCAACTACCTATTCCGCCGCCTCGGGAATGTGCAACTAGTTCATTTAGCGTAGCCGGCTTTTGGGGGGAAATACGCATGAACTCTAAGCTCAGTGATGCCAAATGCAGTTTGGCTAAGAGAACTGGGCAAGAATGGCGGAAAATATAGAAATACCTATACTGTATCAATATTTATGCTCACTAAGTAGATAATTAATATAGAACTTTTTCTCTCTATTGCTTTGTCACTTATAATGACATTAATCGGAAACAACTTACTGGGTAAAGGGAACATTAATATAACAGTAGTAGTAGACAGTATTATTTACACTTGTCTAAAAGCGAACCCATATTAATTCAAGAAAAATAAACTAGTTTCGCAGAACTGACATGGGAGCTTTGCCGACCCGACAGACATCTGTGCAAATAGCCGACCAAACAGGCCAGGACTCAAGACAAAGGCATGCCGCTAAGACAAACAATTCCTGATTGTCGGGGCGAGATCCTAGCAGTAAGAGCGATATCCTGACAGACGCTGCATATTTCGGGGAGGCAACTACACGGAGTGCTCGTAGTAATCCCATTACCGGGATGTGTGTTTGGCTTGCTTATTTGCGGATGGTGTGCCGCGGGGTCGACGCTCCGCTCGTCTGCCGTTATCTATCGGAACTGCAGCCCTGGCTCAGGTCGATATGGAGGACAGGGCATGGGGGTCCTGGCTTGGCACGGGAGGGCAAGTTATTTCCAATCGGAATGTATGTGCATAGCTGAAATGGTTATTCGCCCGGGTACTCACTTTGTGCTGTGCGCCTCATTGTAGTTCATTAACAAATGCAGCACTGTCTCCCGATACTCCAGCACATAGCACACGTTGTTCAATAACATATCGAAGAGGGCCCGCGCGTTGTTGTCATCCTTGAGCCTTTGCAGTGCCAGCAGGCTCTGCAGCAATTCCCGGAATGTCTTTAATTAAAAAATTGGTAAGCATTAAGTTAGCAGACGCTCAGGCGTTTGATTGCAATGAGCCGAGGTGTAGTGTGGTGTGGTGTGGTGTGCTGTGGTGTGGGGTGGTGTGGTGTCGTGTGGTGTCGTGTGTGGTGCATTGTAATGAGTCTCGGAGCCAACAATTAGAATGAAAGTACAAACACAATCCCCTCAGTAGATGTAATGATATATATATATTCTCCTTCGGTCAGTCCAACTATGTTGGGCGTGTCCGAAATTGTTTGGACTTTGAAGTAGATAAGGTTTAATTAAGCTTCGAACTAAGTCCTGGCTCTATTTAATGATAATGAATTGAATCATTTACACGTGTAATTATTAGACTTGCAGCTGGCAAACACACAAACTCTCCAATGTAACATATACACATATATATTTAGTATTATTTCTGAATTCATCTTTCATTTAATTCATTTTGTTACCCACTTAATTGCTGTGAATATAACTCTCCTAAATCTTTTTGTTTTTTTATCCATTTAATGGCTGTGGAAAATAAAAGCGTTTCCTCAGTAGGATGATCAAAGAAACCTTTGTGCCTGGCATTGTAACTAATCCCCGACAAAGCACGCTGTTCATTTGAACTTTTCCCCATTTCATTCCCATGGACTTTAAGGATGCGTGGAGCTTGGCTTGAGTACCGAGTGCGGAAAGCAGAGAACAGAGTACCAGGCACCGAGCTTAATCCAAGGCAAACGTCGAGCGCCAGAAGAGTGCCCCCAAAAGTGCACTTTCAGTGCCAAGGCAAACAACAACAGACCCCTTACACACTCACATACACGGCTTAGATGGCCACCAAAAGAGGTGCTGGAGCAAAAGCATCCATCCAGGATCAGAAACTGGTACTGGATGGGGGAGTGGCTCAGAGGACTGCGACTGGGACTGGGTGTGGGGCTGGAACTGGAACTGGGACTGGAGTGACTTACCAAAAGGGCTACATGCAGGCGCTTGGCCCAGAGACGCGCCTGTTTCTTGTCGCTCACAATCATGTCCATGTCATGTTGCATGCGCGTCAGGACCCAGTGGAAGCACTGCACGCTCAACGATTCGCTGTGAATGAAATGGAAAAAGCCAACACGGATCCGTTAAAATCAAGTGCAGAGAAAGAAACACATTAGTTTACAAATTTCCTAGATCAAAAGAGTATTATTTTTTTTTTAAGACTAGAAATAATGTTTATTAAAGTAAATGAAATAAGTCAAAACATCTTATAAAAAGTAACTCTTAATCTAGGAAAGTCCTCAGAGAAAAAAAATATAAAAAATATATATATAAAATATTCAATCAATTATACATTATTATTTAAAATAGCTTCTTATTAGCTGCTCAGTCCCAGTCGCAGTATTTACTTTATGAACCTCCTAAACACTGATCTTAAGCAAGCCCCATTAGAAATTATTACAAGTGTACACAACACCATGTGCGAGTGCATATTTAAGTAGTTGAATTCTGAATTAAAGTTGGCCAAAGTTGGCAGCAAGGAGCGGCAAAACAGGTAAGCAGCTTGCCGCCAGCTTCCAGCCGCCAGTCACTTGCAACTCGCCCAGCGAAAAACTCATTAACAAAATTAATTTTTAAGTAGCGCTAGTATTAAGCGCCAGCCAGCCTAAGTTCCATTCCGGGGACCAGTGGGCGTTGACATTTGCCACCACCCACTGAATCAGCCACCGAACCACTTCCTCAACTCCACCACCCATTTCCGCTAACTGCAGCATTTGCCTGCAACTTGGGTAAATTAGCAGCGCAACGTCTGGCACGACCACCATTAAAGTTTTGCGACAACGTCGAGAGCATTTGAAGAGGCATTAAAAACAAATTAATTACAGATGTGCGGCAGCGGCAATAAGAACCTAAATAAATAAATTACTAAATCAATAAAAGTGCAATGAGCATTTGCAGCAGCGCGCAAAGGGAAGCGAGTGGAAATAACTTTGATTGATGCTTAAACTTTCATCAGTAAATTTGGGAATTCAATTTGCAGTGGGTGCCCAGGGCAAATGCTTTAATAGGTTTCTGAAGTAACTACAAAAAATACTTTAATAGGGAAATACTTTAAAAGGTTTCTGAAGTAACTACAAAAAATAAAGGTATATTGAAGGCCATCCCTGCCGTTAATAAAATAGTTTTTAAAACTTGCGTCTCGAAGTTCTACAAAGGCCATAAGCAAATTTTATAAGACAAACAAGCTATTGACCTTTGTTTTCCTTGGACCCTCAAATGATTTGATCAATCGGATATATGCCATTTTATAGGTAAGTAAACCGAATTTTTTTTGTTTTGTGAAAACCGGATTATTTCCAGACTCAGGCGATTGATTTCTGTAGCAATGCCGGGTACGTGTACTCGCATAAACAAAATGACAAACTCAATTTCACTTTTTTTTTGGGTTGAAAGCTGGTTGGAAGGATGGAAAAGTTTGCCCATCCGAAAGCCCATACATTACAGCAATGCCATGGTTTATATAGTGCAAAATCAGTAGAAAATGGCAGACGATAAAGAAAGTTCAGGGCGGTGCGGGGGCAGCGTCAAATTGCATTCGAGGAAATAAACAGAAAGTTTTATGGTTGGCAAGTATATAGATGCGTGGGGGAAAGGGTGCAGAGAGCCACAGCCAGAAAATGAGACGAAAAAGTATGATAAAAGGCAGAGGGACATTGTGCAAAATGAAAAACAGGAGTGGGAGCGGCAGCAGGAGCCGAAGCAACCAACTTAGAATAGTGCGAGGGAGACGCCAGCTCCTGGGAACGGGGCCAAAGCGGGTCTGGGAAAACTTTGCGCCAACGGAATGACAACATTTTTGCAAAGCTTCATTGTTGTCATTCAGAAACTAATTTGAAAGTAACCAAAACAATTTTAAAGAAATTTCCCACCACACAGCCAGCGAAAGAGAGCAAAAGCGAGATGGAGCCTGAGCCGGAGCTGGAGCCGGAGCCGAGTCTGGGGCAAGGAGCAGCAGCGTCAGCCGGATGACAGCATAAAGAACGCAAAATTTTATTAACAGCATGCTGGACAAGAATGAAAACAACAACGGGACGGAAAAATTCCAAAGGGAAAAAGCATAGACACTGGAAAAAATTCAAAGGGAGTCCTTCACATTATACCAGTTTTTAGGAAATATTTTGGTAATGGCATTCCATTTACACAAAGTTAAATTTGTTATGAACTATGAAATCACTTCGACCATTGAGGTTGTATAATTAAGATCCTGACAAATTATTTCTTTCAGACACAAAATTAATTAATAAATAATTAATTCATTTATTTTGTACCGAACAAGTGTCAAGCACAGCTCTCATATAAATATTGTTGTGACTTTCACTTGTCAATAACCGTCAATAAATTATAGCAACGCCAGAGAATCATTACATTTAAAAGTGACGTTAATCTCATTAAGTGATAATATAAATAAAATTTTTGATTTAAAACCACTTTCAGTTGACTAATATTTCTGTTTGTGTAACAAAATCGCGGTCCGGTTCGTTTTGTTTGACGACAACTTTCCCAAAGAATATTACCGAGCTTGATGTGTTCTGCAGTCCAAAGTGAAACGGAGCTGGCCTGCAGTGGTTGTAAAGTGGCCAAGTGCCGTGGGTCAACAATTGGCGTCATGACTTTGATTTGCGCATGTGTTTGTTGTCCGTCGTCCTCTGTCCGCTGTCCACTGCCCGCTGCCAAAAAGTAATGCAATAAAACTCTAGTGACGAAGCGCTGATGTTGGACAACCGAACAATGACATACAAATTGTGTTGTGACCGCAGAGGAGCACCAGGATCTTGTAAAATTCTAGGGTCAGGAGCTTAGGGAACATTTCGCTTTGGTATTGACACACCGCTTGACCATTTCCCCGGCAAGTGTTAAAGGCAAAATGTGCGACAGCCAATGGAAATTGTCATGGTTGAAAACTTTATTTGCTGCGCACTTTTCTCTGTTGTTATAAAAATAGAAATTGTCGGGGAAAGCGGAGCCACCCATTTAGGAGGTCCTCCGAGTTTCTCAATTCAACAACTCGGATGACGGATTGCCCTCTCGACAGAAACATAATAAGTATTCGAAGCTTATTTGTCGGCGAAAACATTTCAGTGAAATCAATTTTAAGTTTATGGACATGGTTGCCAGAGGACTGTCAATACTTAAAGTTTGAAAAAAATTAAGAAAAGCTGAATAAATAGAAAATGTTTATATATTCGTAGAGGTAAATTTTTATTTTCTAAGGATACCTAACTCACAAAAAAAACTAATCACATAGAATAATTTAAATATTTTAAAGAATTTTACCCACTCTGGCTTTTCCTGTATTTTAAACTTCAACACCACCAATATGATTTGGCTCCTGTGAGCAAAAATGTTCAAAGTGCGAGAGAGTGGCCAATGGAATAA
>VNJV01014183.1:0-21963 GCA_008042635.1 Drosophila nikananu | reverse complement strand
GTGTTTGGCGTATGAGGTGTTGTTCTTGAATATGTTCTTTATCATATCCAAAAAAAATCGTCTGCCCGAATCTGCCTGTCTGGATTTCCAAAGCAAAAGATACTTTCAACTCAGTGTAAAAAGCGCGCGTCTTCGAGCCAATTCTGCTACAAGCGCAGTACGAAATTGTATGGCGGGCATTCATTTTTCCTGTATTGGCGGCTTGTTTTTCGATTCCTGACTTTGTAAGGACTTTTAATGACTTTAAATGAATTTATAATGGTTTAATATACTTCAAAAATAGTAAATGATGTAAAATTAATTGATTACTTGAACAAAAAGTGCATAAATGATTGAAAATTGATCAAAAATTAAGAAATTTGAATTATAAAAAAAAAAATTTTTTTTTTCTTTAAAATTTATGTTTATTTTGTTTTTAAAACATTAAATATGCACCAATTAGCATTTTCAGAGAAAAAAAACCAAAAGTATAATTCGAAATTGGATACAAACTGAGAAAACTGCCTCAAAAAACATTTATTTACGAGTATAAAATCTAATACTTATCACACCATATAGTATGACCACTCAATCGAAAGGTACTAAAATTACCTTTCATATAAAAAAAAAATTATGAAAATATCTCAACTGGTTCAAGAGTTATGATTTTTGCAAGGCAAAAGTATCTATCCGTCAACTGTGCGACGATTTATGTGACCTGAGCCACGCCGCAGTCGTTTGCCCAATCGTTGCGGATTACATGACGCCGGCTTGGATTTTCTGCGGAACGGCGGCCGATTGGGTCGCCATCGATCTCTGCACTTTTAGACACGGCCAAATATAAAATTGAAATTTCCACGCAGATACTGCTAGAGACGTGGTCAACTTCGACTCGGATAGCCTCACCCACTTGGCAGGCTAAGTGCGTCCGCCAAAAGCGCCGAATCGCCGATCGCCACCGATTGTTGGATGAATTTTGATGCGCTTGCGATTTGGGTCTTTGATAGGGTCGAGGGACAAGTGCCAAGCAAAAGAGTCTATTGCATGCCATATATATCGGATAAGTGGAGCAGCCCCCAAACCAATAATTGTGCAATGCCAGTGCGAGCCTTCTATTTTGGCCAGTTGAGTGTTGGCTCTGAGACGGAGCAGACTTGCCCTGCTTGGGGGAGGTGATTTTCAAAGATTTTTGTTCAGTTTCCCACTTAAGAAATATCCCATAAACTTGTTTGTTTACTAAACATTTATTACCAAATTTATTAACACAAACATAAAGCCAATTTAAATAATTTTGTTTAATATGGTATGATGAATTAGAATTATTTTAAAGAGATTCTTGTACAGATTTCCATTTAAAATACATATTTATAAACCAAATAATAAGGCATGTAATTAATTTTCTATAAGCAAAATTATTCCTTTCAAGTTCTTCTTATGGTACAGAAAAATCAGCCCTGAATAATTTTAAATCATAGTTATTCTCCAAAGAATTCTTTCCAGTTACTCATTTGCTAAATACATTTTATCCTTTTCTATTTTTTAAACAGGAATTACCAAAATATTAAGCCAAACATTTTTATAAAGTAATTAATTTTCTATATGCAAATCGGCAACCAATTTTTCGTTTTAATTATTCTTTGGGCAATCCCCAAAACTCTCCGATGACTGGCCAAGGGGCGTAACCTCTGCTGCGACTTAGAATTCCTCGGAGTTCCTGGTATGCAAATGAGCTTGCGCAATGAGCTCATCTTCGCCTTCAGCGAATCTCATTCCGAATCTCTGCCTGAGTTCGAATTAGATTCCGAATCAGGGTCCAACCTCCTGACTCTGCGAAGATTGACGCCAACAGCGACCGCGACTGCGACTATGCGCACGCGCAGTGCCAGATTTCGGAGTCGATTCGGCGATGGGCGCTGATGAAGAACAACCCCGGCCTGAATTAGACGACGCCAGCGAGCATGACAAGGTCGGCACTTAAAGGTGTCGCCAATTATGCGCCACCCAACTCCCTCCCCCCACCCGCATTATCATTATCATGGGCCTGGGTTTCCCCATCTCTTCAAAAACCTCTTTTTCGAGCCTTTTACGAAAACTGGCTCGAATTAACGCTTGACTTAAAAAACAAACAACCTAGTGCACTCTTGGGCAGCTGGATGTCCGTTAAATTTGAATTTCACACCGCTTAGCGCGGTCAGCAAGGCGGAAAGGAAGCTCTCCAAGCTCTCAACTCGAAAACTCCAGCTTGAATTCTTGGATTTCTTGGATTCTTGGCCTGGGTTTTCGGTTCTGATTCGATTGCTCCACTAATTCCTGGCTTCTAGCCCAGAGTTCTGTCTCTAATTGCATCAAGAGAAACAAATAACGCACACAGGCAATAATCACGCGAAGCAGATGAACATACTGAATGGGGTATATGAGCTATGGAATTAAACAAATATAAATATAGAATCATTAAAAATAAGCTTTGTCTTGAATTATACTTTAGAGATTTTTATTTGAGTTTTTATTTATGTTTTGCAAACCAATCATTAAAATACGGTGTTTTTATGTACACCAAAATCCGCAACTTTTTATTAACCATAAATTTCTTTATATCTTTTATAGAAAAGGCAAACAAAATATGGTTGCTCTTGTTAATGAATGTTATTCATTTCTACTGAAGCAAAATTTGTATATAATGCGAATAAGCTTTAATATATGAAAGTTGCACTTGTTAGGTTTACTTTATTTTTTAATATTTTTTAAATTAAAGAAAGGGTATTCGCTTTTTCCTAATGTAATTTTCCTGTTACAATTTCGTTTCAAACAATTTTTGAGAGTCATTGCCAGCTATCAGGGAAATTCGGACGAACCTCCCAAGTAGCTCTTTTCGCTCCTCGGAAGCCCTCCCTCCTCGCTCCTCCGTACCTCTATAACTCCCCCGCCGCTGTCTCAAGTGGGCGCAGCGTGGGCACTGCTAATGATGATAATGATGATGACGATCTCTGCAGAGCCAAGCTCCAGCGCCTCCCAGCAGCACCTCACACCCGCGCCCTAAACACCTCACGCCTGGCAATGGCCCACCTGAGCTGCCATCTAAATAAACAACAACTATATTACACTTGGACAAAAAAAGGGGACTACATTCGTGAAGTGATTAGCCATAAAATGGTATAATCTTTCTTATTAATATTATTGTTTAATTTTGTATTATTAAATAGGATACAAGTTCTAATAATAATTAATTACTTATTTTTGATTAGTTATTTATAAGTGCAATTTTAGGCATAATGTTTCTTTATAACTTTCTGTTGATAATCAGATTTGGGGTTAAATAAAACAAGTCACCGAATTAGTACTTGTGAATTGTAAGGTGAATAGGCTAGGGGGAATTTACATGTTTTAAGCTTAATGTTTTATCTTGATCATTAAAATTATCATAAATATAATTAGTCTAAAATCGTATAAATATAAAAATATGATGTTTGATAAATTATTAGTAACGGAATAAAGTTTTATAAAATATACATATTTATATTTTAATTCGTATGTAAGTGTTTAAAAATCAAGTTTCCCTTAACTCCCAAATTCCCTATAAAGATTAATGGATAAATCCTAATTGATATAAACTATCTCTATTATTTATCTCACTGCAGCAATCCAACACTTTAGGAAGAGAGAGATGTTTAATTAATTTAATATATGGCATAAAATGTTATAATATATACTTATATTTTACTTCATAAATTATACAAAAAAGGGAAATCAACTCCCAAAATTCCATTTAAATATTAATGGATAAAGGGAACCGACTAAATGTACTTCCTAATGGATATAAGGTAACCCTACTATTTCTCTCAGTGCAGCAATCCAACAATTTAGGAAGAGAGAGATGCTTAGCTGTCGCTGCCGCTGCCACTGGCTCTGCCCCACGGCTCTGCCGCAGCACTGTCGCGTCTGCGCCGCTTTCTGCTCTTCCGATGAGTTTCGAACACAACTAAATCAGAATTTTTATTCAGTTTCAATTGTTTAGCGAGTGCGGATCGGCGTCGAGTGCGCGACGCAGCCAAACCGAACGAGACGAGCCCCAAAACAACAAATGAAAAATTAAATAAAAAGAAAATAGAAAAACAAAATTGAAACTGCTCTAAAAAACAAGAAACTAAAAAAAAAGAAGACCCAAAACAAAAGTAAATTGAAATTAGGTGCGTGTGAGAGAGTGGATTTCTGGCTTTCTTGTCATTAGCCGAAATTGTGGAGATTTGCGATTCGCAAAAGTGTCAAAGCGCAACGAACAACCGTTATATTCGCTACATTTCCCAGCTTAATTTCCCTGCCCTGAATTTTCCCCCCACTTCCAAAGCTCCAAAAAGAAGAAAGTCTGAAACTCTTCACAAAAGTTATTTTATTTTTACGTCAAGAATTGTTCTTTCCGCTTTTAATTAATCATCAAGATTCTTAGCCAAGTTTGTTAAAAAAAAACTAAATAAAAAAGCTATTATTGTGTGTTTTTTGGGTAAATTTTGTACCTTCTAGCTTTGCCATGACAAATGCTGGATTTACGCATTGATGAGCACTTTGTCATTCGCGTTTTTAATTATCGGACAACTTCAAAAACTTTTGGTCGAAAGGTCACAGGCACCTTCTCTTCTCTCTCTGTGTGTGTGTGTGTGTGTGTGCAGTGAACTCTGACGTCATCGTCTGTAAGAAGGTTCAGTTCCGAAACAAAATCCGTACCGCGCTTGGTTGGTCGGTCAGGTTATTGACTCTCTCCTTCTCTCCTCCACTCGCAGCTACACCCATCATACCATAATTATGTAGACTCGGCGGCTTCTTCCGCAACCGCAGAATCTTCGCAGAAAGCGAGCCCGTAAATTTGAAGCTGATCTTGGCTCATTTTTAATGATCTGCATATTTTGGCAACATAATTAACGGTGAAAAGAATGTGAAAAGTAGCGAATCGTAACGCGAAAGCCAGAAATAAAAAACCCAAACGAACAAAAAAGAAACACACACGCGACTCCGAAGAAAGGCGGAAGAAAGAAGAAGGTTTCTACGCGCCTCGAGCTGATCGCCGGTGTTCAGTTCGCAATCTTCCGTCCATCCCGTCGGTGCCTCGAGCAAATCTTCGGGCACAAGAGCCCCCAGTAAAAAAACCAGTGAAACCGCCGATAATGTGCCAGGGAAGTGCCGCAACAATAGCGAGTTAAGTGAGTTAAGCAAATCTAAAAGAAAGCATCAACGGCAGTCGGATTTTTGACTATCGGATATCGAAGCGAAATGATCGCGATTGGCGATAATAGTCGCCGGCAACGGATGCTGCGTCTGCTGCTCGCATTTCACCTGCTCGGCCTTTGGTATTCCGCCACATCGGCTCTGACAGTCGACAATCAATTGGTCTCTGCACGCAATGGTAAGTGGGAGATAATGGGAAGCGCGGGGAGCTCTATATAATAATATTTAAAAGAGTTATGTGCGGCCACTAGGGTCTATTGTGCTTTATAACTATTAGTAAATCTATGGGAAGACCAGTAAGTCCTTAGTGTGGGCTTTGGTGTAGGTCCTACGAAATTATTTCAATTTAATATTTGGAGATCTTTGTTCAATACATTAGACTTTTATCAACTGTAGAACATTCTTACTACAAATAGGAGTACGAAAAAGTGGTGTAGCACAATTATCTTAATTTTGAATCAAATTACATTAAAGTATTAACGTTTTGCTACACTCTTTTGTTGTGTTGTCATAAAAAATATATACCATAATGAAAACAAATAAGCTATTTTGCTCAATTACAGCTGTAAAGCACATTCTTTTTTATAGAAGTTTAGACATAGGGCTCGCTTTACTGATTACAAATAATTTATTTTTCATATTCAATTCTTTTTTTTCTTATATAATTAACTAAAATTTCGTAATTGGCTCTTTCACATTACATACCCTTAATGTGTTAATTAACAACATTTATGCTAATCAACAATTGATCGTTAAAATCGTTTAATGGCGTTTTGCGAGAACTTTATTGTGTGAATGGGAAAATTCGTACAAATTATTAATAAAAAGAATATTTGTGTTTTTATTAGATATTTAAATTAAGCTTGTGTTACGAAACATTGTTTTGCCTTTTTTGAAATAAAGATGAATGCTTAAGTATCTCATTTAAGAGTTAATATATCGACATAAATTGTTTCTCACTTAAGAATAAAATCCTCGTAGAGCCTGATTTTGTATGGATTAAAATTAAATGCATATTTCAAGAGGATATTTAGAATTTTTTTTAGAATTCTTAATTTTTTAAAAACTACTTTAATCAATTATTTGAAGAACTTATTTATACCAAAATATTTAACAATATTTTGCCACCTTTATAACATTTTTTAACATATCTTCGACTTTTTTGTGGTAATACTTCCTATAAAGTGAATCAAGATCTATTTGATCTTCTATTTTTTGTATTTGCAAAATATTGTTTCTTATTAAAATTGCTGGATTGAATGGTTTATAACTTTGTTTCCATAACTTACTATACGTACAAAACAATATATTTGTTCTGTTCTAAACCTTGACCTGCGCTCAGAAAAATGTAAATAATATTAAAGAACACAAAATTCCTTTAAAATACAAACAAAACATATGCAAATTGTTTTTTGAACTATCATTAATCTTTTTTCCGACAAAAGTGTACGCGTTATTATTTGCTAAATATGAATTAAACTAAAATAATTAACATCACATAGGAAATATTCTAAATGAGGTAATTTCTTGGAAAAGATCATGCCCATCTAACAACCATAGGCTGGGGGCCAATCCATCAAGCATGGCCAATGGTGTTTTTGTTTGCGGCTTGACCTTTTTGAATTATTCATGCACTGACAAAAAATAGAAGAAAAGAGAGAACTCTATGGTCGGCGATGGGTTAATGCCTCAACTGGCGGCACGCAAAGTTAATAAAATTCAAATTCGAATGGAGAACAAAGCCGGATAACAATTGGACAACAGAGACAATTGCAGAGTCAATAAAACTAACCTACCGTAGAGTGGAGTGGACGAAGTGGAGCACCACTGGTCGGAGGTGGCCTTGAAAGTGCAAGTGCGGTGACGCAATGGTTGGGAGCTGGCAGGGGGAACTGGGAGGCGGTGGGGGATTCGTTGCATTCATTGCCCAACTGTCAGGTGAACCTTTTGTAATACCCCCAATCTCTGTATCTGTGCATCGACAGACTGCTTCGAGCGGATCGCGCTGGAGGCGATGCTGCCATTTGAAAAGACCTTCCGCACCGAAGACACCAACTCGCTGAAGATGTGCAAGGAGAAGTGCCTGCAGGCGGGCGAGAAGTGTCAGGCGATCTCGTTCGGGTGAGTCTCCTCCAAGCCTGTCAGTTGGCCAATTAATTGCCCAATTTCCATTCCAACTTATGTATCTTTTCGGTAATTTTTTGTTTTGTTTTTCTATTTTTTTGTGTGCATTTTTTGCAGTGTTCATCGACGCGGAAACGGCACTTGTCAGTTGTCGTCGGAACAGTACGGCTCCGGGGGCGGCGGGCGGCCGGGGGGCGTGATTTTCGATCCCGACTTTGATCTGTACACGCGCAAGACGAACTGCTTCGACTTGAGCGACAACTCGATTGGCCCCGGCCTCCAGCCCGTCCCGGGTCCCAGTCCCATCTCGCCGGGACCGACGCCCGTGGATTTGCCCAACCGACCGCTGGACGTGGGCAATACCCCCGTGCTGGTGGTGAATCCCACTCCCCACACGGACGGCGGTGGACCGCCGCCTCCGCCGCCGCCACTCTCCTCGCTGGGACCCGCTCCGGGTGTCGGAGATCGCCTGTACTTCTCCCACGACCTGTACCCACTGTACAAGTATCCCACTCTCTACGAGAACAACTATCCCTCGCCCAACGAGGAGGTCTACATACCTGGTGGCTATGCTGCCAATGCCCCCGAGGTGGATGAGCGCTATCGCCCGCACTATGGCCCGGAGCATCCCGCGGAGGATGATGGTGTCCGACCCACGCCACATGGTCCGCCTAGACCCATCTTTGGCTTGGGCTACGGCAATGGCTATAGCTATGGTTCGCCGGAGAGATATACTCCGCCGCCAACGATGAGACCTTCAAGCGGATCTTCGGAGGAGCGACCCAGTTATGCTGCCAGGCCACCGCCCAGGCCCACCGCTGATCGTCCAGAGTATCCGCCGGGGCCGCCGCCACCACCGCGTCCCTATGACAGCTCCACGCCGCCTTCGTACGGACCACGACCCAGTCCCAGCGCCTATGATGGTCATCGGGAGCCTCGTCCAGACTACACCAATCGTCCTGATCCGCCGCCACAGCCACCACATGATGGTTATGGCATGCACGGACCCTCGGCCAGACCTCCTCCGCCCTATGAAGCTCCTCCGCCGCCCAGAGACGAATATATACGAAGGAATGGCAGCGCCATGCGTCCAGGAGATGGTTATGGAGGCTATGACGATGACAAGACTATAGCCACCTACTTTAATCCCGATGACTTCAGTAAGTGGAATATTTAGTAATTATTTAAAATATTACATTTCAAATTAAATATTTATTTTAATATAACAGAACGTCCCATGCCCGGTGATAGGGACCGAGATCGAGATCGGGACCGCGATCGCCTAGGCTATCCCATGGATGAACTGAAGGGTGAGTTTATAAGATGATCTCCATCTCCCTGCTCTTCCAAACTCCCCTCAACTTCCACTAACTCATGGATTCGCTCTCCCCCAAGTCCCAAGTTAAGCCATTATAACCCCATAGATTGGCTGAGGCTAACCATATCTAAACTATGACTATGACACGGGTCACTTGAGGGTTGCAACAACGGCAACCACCACAATGACACTAAAATTTAGAATTAAGCTGGCGGCGCGCACAACTAAAACTCATTAGGTTTCGGGTCGACGCCAACTGACAGATGACAGCCGCTCTCGATTGACCCACATTCGGCGGCTTTTATTTGCGTAACAAAACTAAACCCATTAGCCTGGCATAATGCTCATCGGATCTGGTTTTGGGAGCGGGATGGGGATGGGGACGGTGGGGGATGGCTGAGTGGGCGGTGGTGCATTATTCACATTCGCATACAAACACTCGACACACCGCGCCGAAAGCTCGGCGCAACTAATCCACCCACCTAAACGGTATAATAAATAATGCTGCGGCCAAAAGATTTGATAAATGGCCAAAAGCGGCGGTACAATGAGATGAAAAATTGGGGTCATCCACAGGGGTTATTTGTTTAAGGAGTTCTTGAGAGCAATTTAGGTAATAAATTATTAATTACAAAGTATTTAAAGATCAAATATTTGACAGTAAAGTAAACCCTATAAAAGAACTTTATAGTAAGCAGAAACATAAGCATTTATCTTTATTGTTTTCCAAGAAAACTTCCTTTTAATATTCCTATTTATTCTTATAAAATATCTTTTATATTTTGTTTATCCTTGATAAATCCTTTTTTCTATACAATTAGCTTCAGCAGAGAGGAAATCGTAGAAAAACCTTTAAGTATAACCCCCTCAAGGTTAAATTTGTGGCTTCTTCATGTACATGATCTCATTGTTCTTTACAGAAGAAATTCAGTTGTCAAGTGCAAAAGATTTATGGCAATTCTAAATAAAAATTCGCCAGCCGAGATCATCAAAGAACGATTTGTGTTTTGATTTCGAGGCGACTTCCTTTCGGCTTCGCCAAGTGTGACGGCCTGTGGAGTACATGAACCCAGCGGGTGGCGGTGACATAAGCCCATGTTGTGCCCTATACTACGCGATAAAACATACCAAGAGAATCCAAGTTCAAATGCCAAAAACTTGATGACGTTGCCTCAATTAATTGTGTGTTTGTTTCTCCTAAGGTGGCGTGTTCGCTAGTTAGTTAGTTAGCTCGCTTTTATTTGGCGTGGGACAGATCGTAATTTACACTGGCAGATTGGGCTGCTTGGATTCGCTTGGAGGCGGAAGCGATCTTGGCGAGCACTTGTCTAATATATGTATTTTCTATGCTGTTTTTTTTTTTTTTTTTGGCTGTTCTATGGGGTTGTGCAAGATCGGAATAGAACAGAGAACGGAGTGGAACTGCACTTGGCATGCAAGCTCCTCTGGCGCTGCTCATTGTATGCAAATATGGACATGTAGCCGCTGCACAAAAACTCGAAAACCACCCACATTTGTGGTTCCAGTTCGAGTTCGAGTTGGCCGACGACGCCTGACAGCAGTGACATTGGCTCGGAAACGGAAATGCGGCTTGGTGGGGAGTCAAGAGTCAAGGAGTTGGGGCGGTGGAGTGACCGAAATGATCGATGTACTGATATCTGTAGTCAAGCTTGATTGGGAAATGCAGGGAAAACACTTGAAAGTCAAAGCTTAAAAGCAAAATCTTTAAGAGGAGACAAATGACTTAGGCGAGCAACTTGAAAGGACTACGAAAGACTTAGGCAACGTACTTGAAAGGGCCGTAAGGGCTTTTAAAGATTTAATTAGCTTAAATTCGTTCTTTAATAAATATTTATTAATCGGAAAATTATATTCATTAGAAAAGTTATTAGAACTTAAAATATATATTTACAGATTAATCATAAATTTATTACAAGGCACCCTAAATTCTAAAAAGCCATTAGGTTCTTTTGAAGATGGTCTTATTAAATCCCTTAGAATCTAAAATTTGAACAAATTCGATTGTAAATTGCGACTAAAATCTATTTTTGACAATATCCACAGCCATAAGTATTATATAATTATTCCCCCATGACTTGTATTTATTCACAAAAAACCAACTCGTGGCAATGAAACACACACCAAAAATTAAAAATCTAGATCAACCCTGATCTGGAAACCCTAAAATAAACCTCTAAGAAACCAAGTCAGCTATAATTCCAGTTTATATGGTTTAATATTTGGGCAACTGTCTACTAGCCTAGCTAGTAACCGCTTCTAGTACCTCATTAAGTCCGCTCTTATTGAAATGAAATAATAAGCGTGTCATATCGCGTTGCGGCATCCTTGAGCGGGGTCTGGCAACGCTTGGCTGCCTCCACATCTCAGCATTGCATCTCCCACCAGTGATCTGTACCCTCGTATTTTCATCTGAATCATCGGGCCAAGATAGGCATCTTCCACCGAAAAACGAGTAGAAAAAAAAACAACACACAACAGCCACTCATTATACCAGAGGCCCAAGGCTTCTCTCCGGTGGGCAGAGTCGGAAAAAAGAATCCACCAAAGTGGGAGTTTTCCGAGAGCCAGAGCGTCGAAGCTCTCGGCTCGCAGTTCGCGGCTCAGAAGCGTAAAAGCGTAAAAGCTCGGAAAACGCTAGCGATTTTCTAATGCCGTATATAAAACCGCAAGCTTGACCAACGCCGCCGTTCATTCGCGATTAGAATCGCCAGCGCTGCGCGTCGCAAAACCGAGAATCCCAAAAAATTCGAGCGTCCGGAAATCGTGCTCTCGCATCCGTGTCCTGTGTGCGAGCGAAATGGCCTGGTCGCCCATTGTTCGAAGCGCTTTGACATTGCACAGAAATTAATTAGCCCAGAACGTAAATTTAGCAATTACGTAATCAAACCGCGTAATCACCGCTTTGGAACCATAAACTCCAAAACAAAGCCAAAAAAAAAAAACCAAGAACTTCCCAAAATGCGTACTCTCTGTCATACATTTTTGTTGCTGCTTCTGCTCTTCTGTCGCCCCAACGGTGGCGAATCGAAATTCGTTAGTCCTACGCGCCACACCGATCTCAGCAGCACCATTATCATCGTGGAGGATGCCAAGGGTAAGGGGTAAACGGGCCGTAGGTCATTCCACTTGGGGCTCGATTCTCGACCTCTCCCTTGAGGTCCGTTTCGGAGTGCGTATTAAATGTAATTTGCATAATTTCCCTCTGTCATCTGCGTGAAAAACGGCGTTGTCTTGCTGGCAAATTTCCCGGAGATAATCTCTGATGGACTCTATGAGTACGAGTGCTAGTACACGGCAGCCAACATGACTCGAACATAATTTACTTAAAACGGCAGCGGATGTGCCGCAAAAACACACAGAAGCGACTGAAAGGCGATTCGACCCGTAACAGAAACACAAAACGAGACTGAGACATAAATGCACTTGGAAAAAAGTGTCAGATGTTTTTGGGAAATTGGTGTAATTTAGACACTCTTTTGGGAAAGTGAGAAATTAAACAGTTTTTAACCAATTATTCTTAGAGAGCATTGAGTTGTTTTAATTTTCTTAACAAGACACCAAGCTTGTAATTCTCAAGCAATTATTCAATGATAAAGAATGCTTTCTTTGAAGTCTGTGATTGTTTTTGGAAATTCTTAACCAAAACATTACTTATTCAGCTGCAGGGTTTTTAATTAAGTGCTTTGGAAGCGTAATTTTTTTAATAATTTCTTTTAAAAGAAAAATAAAAGCAAGCCTCTTAACAGTATTATATATTTTTAGTGGGTTTTTGGAAGCCAAATTAAAAAAATAGTTAAAGAGTGATAAGGGATATAGTCCATCGTTTTTTCTTGATTCCTTATTCCCGCTTTTTCAATCGCAAAATACTTGAGTTTTTCCAAGTGGCAAGATTTTACTTACCATAATTGTAATTCTCAAGTGGGGCTTTAGCTTTCCAATTTACAAAAGAATTTGTTTACTAAAAATTTGGCTTGAAAGGAGATAATACTTTATTACCTTTTCTGAAATTACTGATTGAAAATATCATATTCCTATGATCTAGCAGATCACTTAGAAGGATTATGATTCCCAAGAGGTGTTTCCAATTTTATATTAAGCATTTTCTTACCTAAAAGAAAATTAAAGGAGATATAATTTTGTAGCTTGATATATTCTACTCCGTTGTTAATATTTTATTTTGTCAAGTCGAAACCCTTAAGAGGCGTCTCACCAGGATTATTTATCATTTTCAAAAGTAAGAACTTACCTAATGAAGTAAATTTCCTTTTATGGCATTTCTCTATTTTCCTAGTATAACCTACCTGCTTTTTTTCAAGTGCAGGTTTCATAGGTCGGTATGAAGCAATCCAGCCCCGATCTTGGGTTCTGTCCTCGCTTCACTGACTCCACTGGCTCCCAACAGCAACAACGCTGAATGCCTGATCTTTTTCCGCTTCTCCACTTGTTTTTTTTGTGTATTGTCTGCCCTCCATTGCGTAAGAGGTAGCATCTGCAACTGGCACACTGCAACACCGATCCGATCTCCTTTTTCAGCCTGCTTCCGGCGCGTCCTGGCCGGCAAACGGATAGCGCCCCACTGGGTGCGGCGCTCCATCTCCTGCGAACGCGTTGAGGAGTGCATGCGGGAGTGCGGTCGGGAGCGGCGCTTTATGTGCGAAGGCTTCAACTACCGCCTGGATCCGTCGGGCCATGGCCAGGGAGACTGCGAGCTGGTCGAGATGCCGCTGGCCCAAATGGATCTCTACTCCAGTCCGGACCGGCGGGATGCCAACCTGCTGAGGCACCCGGACTACGACTACTATGAGAGGGATCGCAATGCGCCCAGCAGCTGTAGGCGAAGTGCCTGCCAGGATTGCTCCAAGGGTCCGGTGAGCAGTCAGCCGGTGTACTTCAAGCCCAGCGGCGGTGCAGGTGGATATGGCGATCGGGATCGTGACAGGGACAGGGATCACTATCGTCCGCCCAGCAGCACGGCAGTGGATCACTATCGTGGTCCAACGGGTGGTCCTCCGTCCAGTGGCTCCTATGAGCACCGACCGCCCTTCTCCACGGAGTACCACGGCTCCCACAGTTCTTCCTCCTCCGCGTCCTCCTATGAGTTCTCATCCCACGGCTCTGGCTCGAGTTCCGGCTCCAGTTCCGGCTACTTTGGCCACACGCCTCCGAGCAGCTACGGCGGCGGGGAGCATGCCTACGTGGATCGTAATGATCCGCCGAGGTACAGACCCGGTATAGGATCCAGACCGGATCGCTGGGAAACACTGCCAAGCAGCTCGGGCTACGACAGCTCAGCGTACAGGCCACCGCGCCCGGAAACGGATCGTATTGACAAGTACCGGCCGCCGTATCGTCCTGGCTCGGATTTCTCACCCTACCGACCGCCCAGTCGTCCCTCGCACAACTACCTCGACCGGGACGGAGCGGGGCCACCAGGACCACCACCTCCGCCAGGATCCTACAAAAAGCCGAACAAATTCGTTCCCTACCTCATTGGGGGCGAGGACAACTGGGGTCACTATGGTGGTAGTTACGGCGGCAGTAGTAAGCACTCTTCGTCGTCCTCTTCCTCGTACTGGGGATTGACGGAGTCGCAGAGGCGCAAGGATCAGCAGGACTTTAATTACTTCCAACTGGGGGCACCACATCGCGAGTCCAACTCGGTGCTGAGCTATCCGGGCTCGGGCTACGAGGATGATTATCCCCGGAGGCGCAATGACTACCGACAGCAGTGGACGCGAAGACCAGGACAGGATGGTGAGTCCTTTTAATGGGAATCTAGTGAAAACCTTATTTCACACTTCAATATTCTTGACAGAGTGCTCGGCCAAGACCAGCGAGGGCTTCCGGCTGCACAAGACCGCCGTGAAGCACGCCTTCAATGTGCCCACTCTGACCGAGTGCGAGCGTTTGTGCTCCGACCAGCGTCCCAGCTTCATCTGCCACACCTTCAGCTACCGCTACAACCAGGCGGGCAGGGACAACTGCATGCTCTGCGACCGGCCCATCAACATGTTGGATTACTATGTGGACATTGAGCCGGATAGGGATTACGATATCTACTCCATGGCGGACGACATGGATGTGTGCCGACAGCCACCGCGACGTCATGATACTGCTGGACCCAGCACAGCTCTCTCTGATCCCAGGAATGCTCGTAAGTTCAGGGATTTCTTATTTGGAATGTAAATTACCTTAGAAAACATTTGCATTTCTGTACCTCAGAGTGCTTCTTCCGTGCTATTGACGCCACCCGCTTCTTCAAGTCCATTGTACGCGACTCCCTCACCGTGCGCTCTGTGGGCGAGTGCGAGATGGAGTGCATCCGCTCCACGAAGTTCACCTGCCGGGCCTTCGCCTTCCGCTATGGCCAGCAGCGGCATGCGGGCGTCATTGACAACTGTCAGCTGAGTGACTGGCCAGTGAGGGACATGGACAAGGAGCGTCATTTGATTTTGGACCCGGCCTTTGACATTTTCGAGAGGGCCAGCTATGGCCATGGCTGCGAGATTCAGCCCATTGTGGATGAGAAGCACAAGAAGCGTAAGTTATGGTATTTTAAGAATATAAAATTGTATTAATAGGGAACTTGAATCGATATTAGTTTGCTATTTGGGCTATGGCTCCCCGGCTCGACTGCTGCCGCCGGCCATTAAGAAGGTGATATCGGTGCCCTCGGAGATGGCCTGCAAAAAGGAGTGCATACGCTTCAGGGAGACGACTCCCTTCAAGTGCTTTGCCTTCAGTTATGGGTAAGTGAAACATTTGATGTATGTATAGTATAAGCTCCTTTAATACTTTATTTTTGCATCCACCCTTGTGCAGTTCCCATGCCAGCTCCTTCAACTGCGAACTCTCGGACCTCGATCAGACCGAGCTAAAGCAGGATGTGCACTATACGCACACCAAGGAGCGCGATTTCTGGCTTTTCGCCTGGAATCCCTTCGACTGGACCTGCCGGGACAAGGTCAACACCATTGGCGGCTCGCGGGTGAACAACGATCGGCGCATGGACATCTTCCGGGAACCGGGTAAACTCAGTCTACTAACCTGTTGCACCTCGGTCCCAGTGTAAATAACCGAAAGGATCCTGCCTGGGCAGTAGATTAGTCATAGTTTCTGTATTATTAGCTATAGTATGTGTAAATTAGTTTGTAGCGGCGAATGTGTTGAGTGTAAATAACGTTTACTAAGCATGTACAGTACCAGCAAATAACCTAAAGGCGAATCCCCCCAGAAAAGCTACTAACTATGGGAATTGCATGCCACCGTTTCCGTTCTGTTACCGTTTCCCAAACCCTAATTCCCCCCTGACCATGACCACACTAAACACACTTCTCGTTCGCTAAAGGCGACGTGGCCTGGCGCCATTACACCGTTTCCGGCAAGCCCTGCCGCCGGAGCAGCCCCTGCGAAAAGAACCTGGTCACGGGCTTCTACTCCTGCGAAACGGAAGCCTCCGAGGTGGGCTCCTGGGACTACTGCTGCAAGGCGGATCACCCGTGCGGCTACAGCAAGGGTTTCGACTATCCTTGGTGAGTCACAACCCTGAAGTTTGATAAGAAACTAGCTTAAAGGATTACTTCTTCATCCCTCCCTTCAGGTGCTTTGTGGGCGATGAGTTCGACCAGTGGCGCAAGTGCAGCGACCGGTACTTCCCAGGGAAGAATGCCACTCAGGTCACCCACTCCCACCTGGGCCTGCCCAGTGCCAAGGAGAAGCAGAAGCATCCACATTCGTCGCATCCCCCGCAGCAGGCCACGGCGGCCAGCGGCGAGTACAGCCAGCATCCGCCGCGACCTGGAGGCCTGCAGAGCCTCAGCGACTTTGCCGCCGCCCGGCTGTGGCCCGTGACCTACCTGTACAGTGAGGGCCCGCCCAATGCCACCGAGTTCAGCAACTTTGTCGACTGCAACAAGGAGTCGTGCTAATGGTAGTTGCTCTTTAATGCTAAGACATAAATATGTGTATGTACAATAGAAGCCTCCCCCCCACGAAATCCCCGAAGTACTCGAGCCGCGTCGACGTTGTCGTTTCTGTGATCATCATTGAGATTGGATACCATGTCGTCGGCATCAGCATCAGAAGCGAGGCCAATTAACTTATTAACTCAACTTCTCCCGGGCGTTGAATGCAACCTTAATGATCGCTTGCGTGCAGGCATTTTTTGTACCTATAAGCCGAATTGTATGTATTATTAATAAAATTAGGTATTACGACAAAAAACAACGCTGTTTTAACAATTTTTAAGCGAAATGTAGGAACAGATTAAATCAGCTTTTGGGTGAGTAATAGGGGGGAATTATTAATAATGCAGTAGAGTGTGTGTGGAACTTATTATTATGTGCTAAAAAAAGATTTTCCGCAGATAAATTACTTTATAAAATATTTTAATAAGTAATCCATTCGTTTTGTGTTGGCCTGGAACCTTTTTCGAAGTAAATTCTGTGGTTTTTAAGCAAATATCACAGTTGCATCATCCAAGATGTGAAGCTAAGGAACTAAGCTTTAAAAATTACAAAATCCATTTAGTTACGGGTCATTAATTTCTTTAAATGCATAAGTCAACATCCTGCAGCTGTTATTTTTATGTTTAAAAATAAAAATCTTGGTGCATACAAATCAAAAGATGACAGGAAAATTCTTCTGTAAAATATAAATTCAAACTTTAGTTTCCCGCCAAATAAAGCCTGCCAGAGATGGCACTTGGAAGCTCTGCTGCTGTGCTTCGTCAACAGGGGGCGCTGTCCTAGCTTATCGATGTGATGTAGCAATGAGCTTTTATAAGCCACACTTCAACTTTAAATTAAAGTTTATTTAAATAATTTTAAACAAGAAAATAAGGCAACAAGCAAGAAAACAAGCTAAAAATTATATTTTTATTGTTTTGTAATATTTTTTAAATATACTTTAATCAATTTAACAAGTTCTGAGTTTAAAAATTCAATATATAATAATAAATAACGAATATTAAAATAAAACAATAAACTATGTATATATAAAATCTATTATCTTGTGAGCTTTTTGGTGTTAAATTTTTAATGGAATTAATAATTAAGCATATTGAGTTTACAAATTTAATAAATTTAAATTTCTTTAAGCTTTGGCCCCTTGTTGATTTTAATGATTACCCCATTTTAAAGTTAAAACAACATGAATTAACATTTATTATCTATGGCTTTTTAACCTCAGATGCCATTAAAAAGACCTAACCTATAAAAAAACTGTTTTAATAAGAAATATATTCATATAAATAAATATTGAAGTTATTTTCATACTTATTTATTATATTACAAGAAAGTACAAAGAAAGTTTCAAAAGAATCTTACTCCGAATTATTGAAAGACCTAGTACATATATCAGTCAGAATTTTTATTACTTTACTCACCACATCGCACATATAACGATTTTATAATTACTTATTTCACAATATCATTATCATTAAATTGCCACATTAATGTTCTTTTATATTACCTTGAACTCTATTCCATATAGTATAAAACTAATTTCCAGGAGAACTCAATTATTATGGATATGTGAAAATAATACGTGGGTTTTGTCTAGTTCTGCCTTGTTTTGGTTTTCATTTCAGTGTTGATTACTAAGCTTTCGAGAGAAGCATTTCCAGAGAGAAAGGCAGCTTTTTTTGTCATTAGAAATGGTTCTTTGTTGTAAACTCGGCATATCTAGTATATATATATTTAGGAATTAATGCAATCTAGAGCCCTAGTTTATCAAAGATAAGAATGTTCTTTGTTATGCATTCCACTGTTTGGGGGTTATAAAATTTTCCTATATATATACTGAACAGTTCTAGCGATCGGAGACTCTCTCCATTTTCAGGTGCACCCCCTCCTCGGATCCTATCAAGAAAAGGCGGCGGGAAAACCTAATGGGGATCTGTGTGCGCTCCGTGCGGCTGAACTTGAAGTCCCTCAGCAGGTAAGTGATTCCCACCTTCACCTGCAATTTGCCAAACCGTTCGCCGATGCAGTTCCGTGGTCCCTCGCCGAAGGGCAGGTAAGCAAAGGGATGACGGGCCTTGATCTCCTCCGGCTCAAAGCGACTCGGATCGAACTTCTCGGGCTGCGGATACAGCTCCGGATCGTGGTGGATACTGTGAATGGGAATCATTATCTTGGTGCCCGACTCCAGGGTTAGATCGCTACCCGGCACCGAGTACTCCTTGGTGGAGCGCCTCAGCAGGTGCGGCAGTATCGGGTATTTGCGAAGAGTCTCGGACACAACTTGCTCCAGATAGGGCATTTCCTGGAAGGAATCGTAGGTGAGCTTGGGCACAGCCGCGATCTCCTGGCGCAGCTTGTCCTGGATGTCGGGATTCAGGGCCAGTTCGTACAGGCAGAAGGCCATGGTGGTGGAGGAAGTGTCGAAGCCAGCCAGGAAGAAGACCATGGCCTGGGCAGCAATCTGCTCGAAGGACAGGGCACCCTCCTTGGCCCCGTCCTCGCCCAGCTCCATGAGCAACTGAATGAGGTCATTGCGTTTGATATTCTCCCGCCGCCTGTACTCCAGGGTCTGGCGCACAGTGTCCAGAAAGAACTCGCTCACTTCCGGCCGGAAGAGACGCAGCCGCAGCTTCCTGGCCAGCTTTGGCAGTGAGAACATAAAGGCCTGAACCAGGACCCCGTGGAGCGGCTTCGAGGTCACCGATCTACCCATCCGCCGGAACTCCGAATCGGGATCTTGGAGGCTATTGCACTCGAGTCCAAAGGCACACGACCCAATGACGTCCGTGGTGAAGCGAGCGCACAGATCCTTTGCCTCGATCTCACCGATCTGCAGGCGACACGCCTCCGTCAGCCGCTCGCCCACCTGCAGCATGTTGGGGAACATGAACTTCATCTTGCCGGAGCTGAAGACCTGCGTCAGGTTCTGGCGCAGCCAACGCCACTCGGGTCCGTCCAGGAAGAGCAGATTCCCCGTCAGCGGATCATCCCTGACATTGTGGAAGAGTCCGCGATCCGTAAAGCTGCTAAAGTCACTGATCATTATCCTCCGGATCAGCTCCAGATCCATGACGAACAGAGCCCTGTTCACGAAGGTGAAGTAGCCGCAGTAGCGTTCCTCTCCCCGGAACTTGGTGTAGATCCTACGATTGATGTCCGTCCAGTGCAGTTCCCTGCCAAAGCCCCTCATATTTCCGAGGAAATATATTGGTTTTTCACCGGCCACGCCCCTGCGGCTCCAGTAGGCGTAGTGCCGGCGAAACTTGACATAGAGCAGGAAGCCGGCGGCGATCACGAGAAGCAAGAGCGTCGACATGCTGGTCACAGGGCGATTGAACGGGGACTGAGTGTGGGAGAGGAGCTTACTTAGTGGGTCGGTGGAAAAGCTTTCTGTGGCTTCTCTCCGTTTTGATTCTCTCTTATATTGTAGGCAATGCAAGTATGTATTTAATATATATAAATGCTTTATCTTTATGACGTCATTAGGCGTTATTTGTTTACAAACTTGTAACAGTATTTAGGGAGTATTTATTGTCATCCGGTAGCGAGGGAGTTTTGAAATAAATTATAACAAGAAAGGAAGCTAACTTCGGCATGCCGAAGTTTAAATACCCTTGCAGTAAGTAAGAAGAAGAAGAAAAATCTTCTGACTTTTTCGTTTTCTCGGGTACTGACATAAGATAAATGTTGCGAAGGAAAAATGTTGCGAACGATAAATGTAGCGAGCGAAAAATGTTGCGAACGAATTAAATGAATTTATATATATAATCCTATGGCTGCTATATGATATAGTGGTCCGATTTCAATAAAATTAAAACCGAAATTCTGGAATAATACAAAATGTCTATGTCTCAAATTTTAATTTTTAATTCTCAATTATCTCCCAAGAATCCTGGGGAAATAGAGCTTTAATCTTTTCCTCAATCCAGTCAGAATAGCGTGCGACATCGGTATAAATGGCTATTCCATTGCATATTTTTAAACCATAGTTAATCATTCCTAGCTGTGTTACACGTCTGATGCCGTTATAATTAAGTTTTTTGATCAGCGGACCGCCAGAATCGCCTAAGCAGGTGTCGCTGTTCGAAGACCCAGCACAGATCTGATTTGAAGTTAGCGGCGTATAAAAGATATTGTTGCACCTCCTACGATCGTAGCGATGGAGTGTGACTCTCTGAAGAATATCACTTATGTTGGCTGTCAGCGTTTTTCCCCAGCCATATGCATCGAATGTGGAAGCATCTTCCGCTCCCGTCTGCGTCGTGGGAGGCAAATTAATGCAGATCGGGTGGATTTGTTCTGCGGACAGGAAATAAGATCTAAGGTCCATCAGAGGCGAACATCCGGATAACACTTACCAGTAAACACAACATCTACTGGTAGTTTAAGCAGGCCAATATCGTGCTGGAACGATTCGCTGTATTCCCTGTGAACCTCCGCGTGGCTAACCATGTACTCTACGGCAGGGAGCGATAAGTTATATGCTCCCAACCTTACGAATCTGTGGACAATATTATTATGCGTATTATATAATGTCCTTATATAGTGTGCTTTAAGTATGCTTACAATCTGCCTCGACCTTCAATGCAATGAGCGGCTGTCAACACAAAACCTGATAAGAAATACATTCAATTAATTTGGTGCTGACGTGTTATTTATATGTATTTGTGAATATATTTACGTTTGTGAATCAGAGTGCCTCCACATAGAAAGTGTGTTTCATTTCGTACGCCTGCCATCCAAGCAGCAGCCTCCGATTCTGCGTTTCTGCCAATCGGAATTTTCGCAGTTACTTCCAGGCCGCATCGGTCCTCCAATAGTCGGGCTAAGCTCCTTTGAATCAGAAGCCCAAAGATCACACTCACTAAGAATACCGTCTGCATCGTTCTGTCAGCTCGAAGAAACTGAATCACACAGTGTGCGATTGGACGAAAGAAAACTGTGCAAGAGCCGCTAATCAGCATCTGGAAATTTGGCATTTCTGATTCTAAGAAAAATGATCCTTAACCTCTAACCTTTAGCTGCGCACAACAGATAATAGTGTTGTCGTCAAGGAAGCTTTAGCTTTCATATCATTTAAATACCTCAAAACAACATATGATATTTTTGTATAATCAGTAGAAAACAAGAAAGTTTGTATTGTTTGTTTGCACCTTACAATTAGATCATTATAATTGAATCCAATTTGATTAAATGATTTGATTAAATATCATCGCAATTCGCTTTTAATATTTTCCTACTCATATTACATTTACAGTTTACAGTTACAGTTCTGCACTTTCCTCCACATTTAACGATCGTTTCTATGGCAGCTTTATGCTTTATGCCGATTTGCATTAAATT
>VNJV01014178.1:0-14869 GCA_008042635.1 Drosophila nikananu | reverse complement strand
CCAAAAAGTGTTTGCTGGCTGCCTGCTTTATGCTCCTTGGCCTGTCTGCTGGCTTCTGGCTGGGATTGGACTTTAAATGGGACAGGTGAAAAAAATACACTGAAAAATATTGTAGAAAATTAGAAAAAATAAATCTAAGGATAAAGAGTACTTTTAAGTTTGAATTTAAAATAAATAATACAAATATGTTAATGAGATTATAAATAGCACTTTAGTTAAGTAAATTCATTTACAAACACCTCTACATTTTAGTAAGACTTGTTGTACATTTTCTTTAAGTGTGCCTCTTCTAGGGTCTCGGGATTTGCACTGAGCCACTGTTGAAAGCTGATGCCTGCACGGCAGAGTGCACCGTTCACTCTTGGAGGCAAAATCAAATTTCAGACATTTTAACATTTTTTTTTTTGGTTTCGTTGTTGGCCGGATTTTTTGAGGTCTCAAAGCCCCGGCATTGATGAAATTGCATTTTGATAATGGAGCACACTATGATGTAGAGTAACTTTCTGTGCCCATTCAATGTGGCAACTGAAGCGAGAGCTCAAGGCTTCCGGGGAATGGTATTGGGATTGGATGTGATGCGATGGTTTTGCGCCTGTCACAACACCTGGGAACAATTTGCCTTTAATAATTGAAGGCAATGTTTGGGAAATGCATATGAGACTGGAGATTTGCTTCAGCAAAAGGCAAAAGCTGTCGCCTTGATTTGACTCTTTTTCTCGATAATTTTCCAAAGGTATCCGATTTTCTTCTCTTTTTGTTTTGCGCCTCATTGCATTTCTTTGGCATTCGCATGACTGACTTTCTCACTTTCTTTCATTATACCCCTGAAATTTCATTTTGAAATTAAATTAAAGAGTTCTTCTGGGAGGGGCATTGGGGGCAGATCCTTTGAATAATTCATTTGTTTGTGCCTTTAAATCGCATCCGTATTGAATTATTTCTGTGCAGATGCCGCTTGCCGTTTGATAAGTCACGATTCTGTAATTAATGTCGCAACTGTGGCGCCTCCAAAATGCTGAAGTGGATTTCACAATCGAGTTCGTGACCAGATTTGTTGATGATTTTAATGACAGCCAGACTGGAAAGGATTTATTGGGCTTAGTAAAGAAATGTTAACGAGGACAAATCGTTGTATTCATTTTAATATTTTTTTATTCATCCCTCTTTAATGCCCATTTAAGTGTTAAGAACATTTAAAACGGCTTCAGTTTTCACCCATCTATTTAAAAGCATGTCTTATTTTTATATTTGAATTGCGCCATGTGATTTCCCAGTCAGATGCCATTATCCTGAAGCCAATCCCAATTGAGTTATTACATAGAAATTGTAAGAAATTGTAAAAAATTGTGCATCATTCCAGTGCATGCATAAGGATAAGCTTGCATTAGTCCAACTCATCCCGCCATTAAGGACACGAGCACGGCACCAGAGCCACATCTGCAGGCACACATCCAAGGAGCACACATGATTTGAGGCAAATCATCATCTTCCTCTCGAGATTAAGATGCCGACATCTTGCCCTCAGTGCCCCCTGGCCCCGAACACTTGAAATTTTCATAAATGGCTTAAGGACGATGCTGCCTGCAACCTGTCAGTGTGTGTTATCGCACACACACATGGCCACAATTCAGTGTGCCATTGCCACTGATGACGTTGTGGCTCGTTTGCTCGATTCCATCTTCATTTTTATACCCTTGATGGGGGTAATATGGTGCTTACAGGCCAGCGTAGGCACTCATCTAAGATCCCATAAGTAATATTTGAACGTCGTCATAAAAGCCTTTGCCAAAAGGAAATATGAAATATGGAATTTGTTAACTATTTATGGTAATCCGACATCATATTGTTGGAGTTTTTTAAGAGGTAGAGGTAGAAAATATAAAGGAGAACCAGAGAAGATATATATTCACCTTTTAATTGAGCTTAAAACTTGCTCATTAAAATTGAACTAAGATCAAAATATTATATGGAATAGTAATAACCACTTAGGGAACTTTAAGCTTCTCTCCCCTTCGCCAACCTTTCTTTTTTCTCTTTTTACATTTTCCTCGTTTTTCCATTGGCAGTACTTTTCCTGTCATTACCACTTTTAGCTCTTTTTTGCCTTCAACTTGCGTCCCTTAGTTTTTTTTTGAGGTGCCTTTTTACTCATTTTGCTGTCACTCGCATGCAAAATTGAAATCATCAACGTCGTCATCAGTTTGCTGTCTGCCCGAGTTGGCCAAGTTGGGGTGGTTAGGTTAGCTAGGGCTTGGGGTTATTTCGCTTGTTCAAATCACAACTAAGCTGAGATGATATAACTGGCTTAAGTGAAAGTAGCACAGCCACAGCAACAGCAACTACAGGGAGCAGGAACTTTTCCTTTGCCGCCTGTCTCAAGATTATTGCTCTGCTCAACGTTTTTCGTGTTTTCTCCTTTTTGGGGGCCCCTCAACTTTTTGCCCTAACAACCAAATAACATGCCGAGCTGCATTTTGGCCGACGTGCTCGACAGACCATGGCCTACGCCCACCCAGTGGGCACATTTTTTTTTCTTGCTGTTCGCATTTCACATTTTTAAACTAGGCCAGATGCATAAATCTCTGCAAGTGAGTCACTGAAGATGGTCGAGCTGCGGCTTACGGGAAGGCGACTGGAAATTAAGTTTGCTGGCATTTCAGTGGTAAATCAGCTGATTGCATAAGATATTTATGTTAAATATTTCGGGGAATATCAAGTATAAAACTACAATCTTTTCTTAAATTCGTAGCTTAGAAAATCTTAAACAAACCTGTAGGATAAAGATATTTGGCTAGAGAATAGATCTATAATCAAGTATTTCAGAAAGATATTACTTCTTACCTTAGTAAATTTTTAACAAACCAGAAAAATAAAATATTTTTATTTATTTTAATTATTCAACAATTGCCCATCTTTATATCTTTACTGCAGGAGGATTTCAGCAACTACTAACTGGTTAGGTTCTTAACATATTTGTTTATATAACCCATCTTGTGTTTGTCCCCTGTGATTATCCACACATTATCTATATTAGCCACATTACTTAGCCCCACATCCACACATTTGGGCCAGACTAGACAGGGCCAAACGCATTTGTGGCATCGCATAGCATAATGAGCTTACCCTTTCGACGCTCTCTAGGGGGCTGCTGGGCGGGTTGTTTTCCTAGGGTTACTTACACGACACCGAGTATATAAGCGGCACAAATTATGCACAAACAATGCCAGGGAAAACGCAGAGCGAGCATGTTGGGATGCCACATATATACGGTATATATAACACGTATATATATATATATTGCCTTAGCTAGGTGTCATCTCATTTTAATAAGACAACATTTTGTGCTAGCTAGGAGGAGCGTAATCCACTGAAAGAAATGTAATAGCTTTTAATTATTTTGATTTTTAAAACCAAACAATTTAATTTCTGTTGCCTTAAACCTTTTTAATTGACCCATTTAATTGAATCCCTTTCAATTTAATCTGAAAATCGCTTGACATTTGGTTTTTTTTTTTTGGTTTCACTGGTTCTATTTATTTTTTGTTGTGTCCATTAAAGCGGTCACCTTCGCAGGACCTGTTACATAAACAATGAGCTGCCAATGGTGCAGCTGCCAGCTGCAGATGTCCTGGCACTGCTACAAACGGGCGGCGAGCACGCAAAGTCGTTAAGTGCTGCGGAATGGCTTAGCCGGGGCTCTCCGGACTCGGATTGTTGCACATTGGCCCATTCCCGACTCCCGACACCCGACTCAATCGATTAAGCGGTTTAAGTGCCCCATAAGCCGCCTCGGCTGACTGCCTTCCGCAGGAGCCGCGCAGCTCTAGCCTGTATCCTTGCGGCCTCATGTTGTGAACACGTGTTTTGTATTGTATTGCCTATCCCCCGGGCGGAACACATTGCTGGCCTCATAGTTGCAGGTTGCATGGTTGCAGGGTTGCAGACTGCTGGCTGTTGGATTATTGGTTGCAGACTGCTGGTTGCCAGTGGCAGGTGCATTGTTATGGCCCCGCGCCTGGAGCTCGCACCCCTGGGTAATTATTGAACATGTTTATTATTTGCTTAATGGACCGCAAGGCGTTGGCTCTGCTGAAATGTGTTGCCTACTTAGGAGCGTCTCATTTTTCAATTTACCAGCGATGACTTACGGAGGCGTCGGGTTCGTTCGTGTGCAGTTTATGTCCTTGCTACCCGTATGTTATCTTTGTGTTTAGTGTCCCAGGCTCACGTTGTCGTAAACTTTAACGCCTGCCATATGTATATACACCATACTATATGCTAAAAAGCCGTTTGTGTGCAACTTGCAAGTACATTACGAAGTTGTGGTACGATGTGTTTTATGTTCATTTATTTTTGAACCCCAGCAGAGCTCACGAAGCCGTCGTTAAAAGAGCATCAAAAGTGGTTTAGACGGAACGAAGCGGAGTGAGTGCCGTGAGTGAAATAAATAATTCCTTCAGAGTATACTTACGGAATTACCTAGACATCAAAGCTGATGGCTGGTAGATGGAGGACTATTTTAGGGTTTCAACTGGGGGGATCGAAATCTGCTTGGGTCAGCGAGATAACCTACTTATGACCTACTTATCAGGATAAGCGCTCATATTGAAAACGATGGCCAACTTTATGGCCCAGCTATTCCCCTCCTCCAAGTAACCTTTGCTTTGTTTCTTGTGATTTTTAATCCTCTTTCCCACAGTCTCCGAATTACTGTCGTAAAATTTTTTTATGTTTAGTCCCATAAATGTCTGTGGCTTTGGCTTTGTCCTGTCTTGTGGTTATTGTAAGTTTGTGTTCTGCCAAGAGTTTTTAGTGGGAAAAGAATACAATATGCTTGTGACCTAATACATTATTAATTTAAACGAATAACTGCAATCTAGAATTTATTTCTACAAATTGAATGGGAAAATTAATTACGCAAACACCAATTAAATTTAAATTTTTCATGTTTGTCTATAATCTTTTAAATCATAAATTTTAGGTAACTGAAAATGAAACTAAAGCCATCTTTATTGCAATATTTTAATCCGTTTATTACGTATACGCCATGAAGGTTTATGCTGACCAAGTCAAATATTTATAGAATGTATGACAGAAATAATTTCATATTTAATAAATGAATGAGTTTCTTTTGTATATACATTTTTTTATTGCTCATGATAATCGACCACGAGAGTATTTACACAGCGAACTTAATAAATTTCATAGGCACTATTGACCAATATATTTTTAAATGGCTTTGTCAAGACCGACTTGTTTGATATTCAATGAACTTTTTATGAATATAAATTAATTATATTTATATTTGTTCTTTTTTTTACAGAAATACGTCAGTGAGCTGTCGACTGTTCGCGACTGTGCCACCGAGTGCCAGGAGAAAGGCAAGTGAAAGCATTATTTATTAGGCTTCGCGGCTAACCACACAATCAGAATAATATGCTAATTGAACCATGTAATTGGGCATCATTATTGGCCACCGCAAACATTTTGATTTTTGACATATGCTTTTGTTTAATAAACAATAAAATATTAATTCAATTTTACTGTAATTGTTTCCATAGAAATTTGGGAGACCCAAACATACTGCTGCACCGAGGACGGCTGCAATTCGGGCAACCAGTTGGCCTACTCCCTCGTCCTTTTGGCCCTGCCCTTGGTTTCGATGGCCTGGCCCAGATTCGTCGATCTCTGGAATACGCGGCGTTAAGGGGTTGTAGAAAACTTCAAATAACTCTACGTTTTCAGTTGTTTTTAATATTATTTTTAATAATTTCAGCATAAAAAATGTATAAAATTTCCACATTTAGCATTTCCTTTTTGGTTACAAAAATTAAATATAACAAACAAAATTCTGTGAACGGGACCTAATCAAACTAAAAACGCGATATAGAAAAGTTACTCGAAAAATAAGCATTTCAACCTGGTTTTGTGTAAAATGCATAAATTATACAAATTTGAAAGTATATATATTATATTTTGCCATATATTTACTGTTAATACTTTGGGCTTTGTATTTCTGACTGTCTTCCCAAAAAAAGAAACAAAACACAAACGAAAAACGATCACGATGGGGTGCAAAATCACCTAGCAGCTTAACTAACTCATATTCACAAAAAAAATAACAATTGCAATGCCAAATTACTACTTAAATCGAGTTAAAATAAATATCAAAACAAGAAACACTCAAAACACAAGGGTGAATGGTGTTTTTGTAAGAGAAATATTGCCAGCTGTCAAAAGTACATAAAAATCGCAATCATATTAAAAATTGATAAAATAATATATAAATATCACCGAATTCGTGTTGAAAGCATTTCATGGACATACTATGTACACCTAAGGTTAAAAACGAAGAACGTAGAAATTAAATAGGATCAAAAAATCCAGCGATGCTTGAGAATAAAACGAAAAACAAAATAAATACAGGCTTCACTTAGTGTTTTGCTTTATAATTTTGACCTTAATAGTTCCACAAATATTACGCAAATGTCAAAGTCACAGTGAGTTTATTTTGGGGTCTGTGATTTTGCACTTTGGGACGGTAATATTTGCTGGCACCTCACAGATTATATGTTGTTCCTCAAGCTAATAACCTAAAGATGCTTTCCTTGAAAACTAAAAAGAAAATGTTTATTAATACATGTGGACATGTGTGTAACTTTAAGACAGTACGAATTATGATTAATAGTAACAAACACTAAACGAAAATCGAACAAATTTTTACTCACTGTTCATGAGATTCTAAATTAAATATTAAAACTAAAACCGCAACACGATATAAATCAATTGATATTCACGAAACAAAAGTATTTGTAGCAAAGTCTAGCTCGGATAGAGACAAAACTATTCGGCATAGCGTAGGTTACCAAAAGGAAAATAACAAATTAATAGAATTATTTAGAATTATTGAGAGTTTAGTGAACCCAAGTGAATTACCATGGAAGTTCTTAACGATTTTCTTATATAGAGCACTTACGCGATTCCATTTTTAATTATTTACAAAAATAATATTTTAATGAATTAATACTTACAAAAGCATATATGAAGAATAATGCATACGATATATATATATACAACAAAATAGAGTCTAGGTTTAAGGGCTTTCACTATATTAAAGCGAAAAAAAAGTGTGAAATATGCAAAAAGAGAAACGATTAAACATATAAAAATGTTAAATGTTAGTTCCTCAAATACCAAAGCAGCTTGCGTACTCGTATTTAATGCTCACTATCGAATAATTTGCATATGATTAACATTTCCCACTTAATAAAATGAGTAAATCGTATTTTCATTTAATTATATTACTACTTATATGACAAAATAAATTATATCTGACATTTTTCCAATTAAAATGTCAACCATTGTGTCTGCTTTGGCTACATTTAATGCAATTATTTCATTTTCACTCTCATCCAACGAGCGAGCAAAGAAAAATACGATATAGAAAGGCGGAAGGGAAATTCCAATTGCAATTACACAACACTAATAATAATTGTATGTATATGGTATATGTATTTCCAAATAACAATTTAATTTAAAATTTTAGTAATAAACTTCAATAAAACAAGCAAAAACGAGGCCAATTTCGTTTTTATTCCTCGTTTGCCAAAACAATTGAATTAACGAGCTCCCATTGCTCAAGAGCCACTCCTCAGCAAACTAGGAGCTGAAGAAGGATCTCTTTGACAAACTGGAGCAAAAAAGAGTAATGTCCTGGCTAAGCCCCGGGCTGAGAAATATTTCGGAGTTCAGCAGGGTAATAAATATTTGTCTCCCCAGGAGTTTATTGCCCGAATTGAGGGCTTTTCCTCGTTCTGGTCCAAGGAACTAGCCAGAAACTGTTGAATATTATTTATTGCAAGCGTATTTTATTTGCAAAAATTGCAGAAGAGTGGTATTAATCTCTAGATGCTTATTAATATTTACAAAAAAAAAAGTGTAATTTATTTATTTTGTGGCAAAGGTTTAGGTATTAATTAAACCACTACATAACTGAGATGCCTTCTGGTTGTGATGGTTTTATTCTTACAAATATCTTTCAGTAATATTTACCTATGATTTTAAAAGCTTTCTAAATTGAAAAGTAAGTATTTAAATGCTTGGTTTGATATTGCTGGTAAATTTCAAACCAATTTTTTCGTTTTTTTCGAACACCCTTTTAACGCTTAAATCAGCTCTGTTATTTGTGTTAGCCTTTCTAGAAATGGAAATAAAATAAATGGAATAAAAAGAGAGAGTTTCGCTAATGTTTGTACGCTTCACAGCATATGGTAATCCGGATAAGCCACGCATTTTGCATATCGTTGGGACAAACAGAGAAAAAGTTGCTCGGAAAATGCCCGGCCAGGAAAATGCGATGGCGGCGCAGGAGCGGGCTTAGGGCGAAAAGCTTAACAAACAAGTTCGTGATGTAACAATTGAAAGCACGTCTGGGCGGATGTATGTTTGTGTCAGCAAAGGATTTTGTGCAATTACGCGGCACAGCGAGTGAAAAAGGAGCCGACCATAAATATCAAAATAAATGCAGCCTTGGCGCTGTCAAATGGATTAATCCAAAGTCGCGCCAGAAATTGCAATGGTTTTGATTAAAAGCAAGCGATAGTCCAGTCCTGCTCCATTAGCAAGGCCACTAACGACTGTTTCAATTGCTGCTGCCATCCATTTTTGAGGTATTTTCCCCAAGACAAAGGGAGAGACAGCCACACAGCCACACAGCCATAGTCAAAGCCATAAAATCGCTTCAAGGATTTCTGGCCGCTTTGAGGCATTTCGGCACGGTTCATCAGGCCTGGGTGCAGGATGCAGGACTCGCTGTCAGCGGCATCGCCACTAGAATCCACTTGAGCATCATTCTCATCATCGAGCTCCACTCGAATCGTTTACTCTTCACTGCAGTTTCCCTCGAAAGTACTATATATTCCATTTCATTTAGCTGGTAGCGAAGCCGCTGTATACTTAAGTGAGTATTCCCAGATGTCTGGCGGGTTTCTCTTAAAGAATTTCCAGTGTAAATCTGAAGGAAAATTACTTTGAATTATGCTTGAACCGCAATTGAGGTAACAGCTATATCCTTTTGGCTGTACTGTATGATTTCTTTGAATATTTATTGGTTTCTGCGAAAGCGTTGTATATTTAAGTGAGTATTTAAAAAAAGGTTCTTTAAAGGTTCTTAGTGGAAATTACTTAACATTAACAGACAATAACAGTATGATTTTCTCTATATTAAACGATTTCTTGGAAGATTTATGACTGCTACTTTACCCATTTTCCTACAAAAACTACAATCATTTATGGCATTTATTTTATTAATATTCGTTTCTTATTTCCCTCTACTCTACTTCAACTCGTAAGCTCTTTAAAATTCTGCTAGAAATGTCTACTTCAAATATTTTGTTAATTAATTTTCTACTTTAACGCAGCTGAAAATGAAATAATGTTGACAATTTTGGCAATCACAATCAGCACAGTGAACAAAAGGCTCCAAGACACACCCACACAGAATTAATTTATGACACTTTGTGTGCCGACCATACAAAGCAAAGGCAAACACAAACATACAACACATCCTCCGGATGCCAGGCAACATTTTTGTGGGCGTTTTGCCTGCAGAAGTCGCCTGCTGCCTTCGGTGTCCTCGAGGGCAGCAGCATAATAAATGCCAGGCTCCAACCGGACCAAGTCAAGCTGAAACCGAATTAAGCCAATCTCAGGCAAAAGCCAGGGATGCCAAAGAAAACAAGACCATAATGAACGCCGGTTCTGTTGCCAAGAGCTTGTTGACCAACGAATGCAACGGGAAAAGGGGTCTACAAGGAGCATGAGAGATTGAAATGATGGGAAATGTCACCGATTTGCTGCATTCGCCTGCAACATCCACACTCACCGAAGGCAGAGGCAAAATGCCAGCAACTATGAAAGCCATGCCAAGCGCAGTGCTTTGGCCTTTCAGCCAGCTCATCTAATTAATCGACATCTGACACGAAGCTGGTGAATGGAATATGGTGTCCATCGATTGCTCAAGGCGATTTACAATTCCCTTTCCGGGCTGATGGAACAACTTTTGCAATGGAAATTAATCCAGCTGCAGGCACACAAAAGCCAGGTGCAAAATGTAATGCGAAAGGTTGTTATCTAAACGAAAGGTAATAAAGCTAATAACCTTTAGTAATTGATTACAACTCTGCAGTATTTCAGAGAAATTGTAATTAAATTCCTGTTTATAGAAAGATATGTGATATATCTGAAAATGAAACTGCAGTTTATTGAATTGAATTAAATTAATTAAGCTGGTCTCTTTGACTTACTTTGCTGAGGGTTAGCACTAAGTACCTTTCTCACAAAACGTTTTTATTACATTTTAGTTCCACCCTTAGATTTATAAATTTAGTTTAGAAAGTAAATCCCCTTTGCCACAGATTTTTTCGAAATGCTTCTTACCCAAAAATAGTTATTCAATGCGCCAAGTGTTTCTGTACTTTATTGATTTGTCTGGCACATTTAAGCAATGGCCATTATCATAGTTATCCAACCATTTAGCAATTAACAGCTCTCGTTGCAAACACTCGGGGCGTAAAGGGAAAAACAATTAAGTTTCTTTTGTGGCACAAGTCGGGCTATAAGTGAGCATGGCCCCTGGGAGTCCGCCAGTCGATGCAGCTGCTCGGCTGGGACAGCTGCCGATTCACACCTCCATTTCATACCATTCCCATTCCCAACTTCACCCGCCGATCCCCACCAGATTCGGAGATGCCCTTTAAGCAGCTGCCTTCTTAATTGCTTGTTGGCTTTCAGCTGGACCGTATCAGCGTCAGTTGCAGGCGGCTAAAGTCGGCAGCCAGCAGCTTTATCCTTTTCATGTCATTAACAACGGCACGACACCGGCAAGGAGCTGCCAGGACTCTGTGCGGCAGACTTCCTTGCATTTCTCGCACCATATCGCGCCTGATCTGCCTGTCGCTTTCTCCTTTGCGCTGTGCAATTCATATTTTAATTTAATTCATTTCCATTCTCCGCTTTTCGGCTTTGGTCTGTTGACTTGGACCTGACTTTTCCACCACGTGTTAAAATGGCAAATTGGCCTGCACATTAATCCCAAGCCGAATTCTCTCGCTTTCTCATATAATTTTTTCGACCTCTGACCTTCTCTCCATATTAATAATGCAAACACACATTACGTATACGCAGCATATGCCGCCGGACCGACATTTGTCCGCATTCACAGAACGCAAAAGAGCGAGCAGGCCGGCGTGAATGAAATCAATTAGACAAGACCCATTAATGCACGAACAAGCTGAAACGAGGCGTCCGGGAAAATGTTAATTAATCAAAACGTGGCCATCACTCCATGCGATGATCCGCATACGCCACGTTGGCCAAGAAGTGGCAGCCTCTTATGTGTATTCCTTTAAACAACATTGCATGTTTCACGGTCGGTTGCGTAATGAACAACGCGTTGAGTTTTCCCCATAAAAAATCTAGGGAAACTGCAAATTAATTGGCTCCCTTCACAGGATTTTTTATTCTTTGAAAATTAATCCAGACTGAAAATTCTTGGAAGTATAATTAGCAGAAGGTTAAGCGAGGGTTTTAGCTAAGAATATAACGTTTTATTGAGCCTAAATTCATAACAAAAGTAATAATTAACCTTCAAAATACTTGGAAATAATGGATATTCGAAGTCAACTGTTAATTAATTAACAAAAATGGAAAAAATAAGCTTGAAAAGCTAGGTAACTTGAAATTCTATGAAACATTTTAATTAAGTTAATGGATTGTTGACTTTCTGCAAATCCGTAAGAATAAACGACACAAATTACACAGATTTAGCCGCAATGACAAGGCAATGACAATAATTCACTCAACTGGGCGTAAATTCAATTTATTGAATGCCAAGTAGACGCGAAATCATTTTACAATTTTCCACCACAAAAATAAAAGGACGCGGCCCCAGAGAAGAGGAAAAAGCTGACCAATAATGTTCATTGAGGGCCAAATTTAGTTGGGAATTTATTTGCTGTCGGCGAGACGAGTCCTCGATAGACTAGACGACGCATTGGCAAACTAATTTTATAATTTATGTTATCGACTGGTTTCATTTGAAATTTATTGCCCTGGGATCCCCCAATCTCGCCCGATTTCAACGTCCTTCCCTCGTTTCTAGGTCCTCCGGGTCGTTGTCAGTTCGATGCCGAGATTGAGAGCCAGACTCAACGACGTGCATGTGTCCCTAATGAATTTTTAAGCTACCAACTAGCTGCACACAATTCAATTATTTGATTTCGTTACTTTCGTTTCTATTCCACTATTTTTTTGCAGGCACTGTGCTGCACGAGTCTGGAATTTAATTTGTGTCTGAGGTTCAAACCGTTGCCGGCAATCTGTCAGTTACTAGCCGGACTTGGCTCCGGGGCAAAAGTCACAGGGCCATCGCAAATGGCCTTAATAATGAAAACGGACAGGACGGCCGGTCGTCGGTCAGAGGCAATGGCCAGCGAAAGGGAAAGCCAAGGGGGGGCGGTAGCGGTAACAATGGCCGCTTGGAATTGGCGAAATTGAATTTCACACCTCTCTGCACAGGATCTGGATCAGGATAATGCGCTGCCGGGTCATTGTTTATTCCATATTAGAGGGGCAACTAAATGGAGCCGCAAAGGGACCCCAGCCGTAGCCGATGATGATGGTGTAGGTGATGGCGGTGCCATTTCAAGGTCCCTGCTACCGCAAGGACACAAGGACATGGCAGCGACAAGGTAACAAAAGGCACACGTTGCAGCCCGGAACAATGGCATTCTAACAATAACAAAATATTGCCTACTTGGTACATTATAAAACACATTGTGCACCGTGTATTGGTTTCATTTCCGCGCCGCAGGACAAACTATAACTTGACATGCCCGGCGGCGCATTTTTCGGATAAAAGAGCGTCCTTCTCGCCATTATTCCATATTGCTTACCTGGGACAAGGGGCAGATAAAGCGAAAAGGACAGCCTGGCGGTAAATATAAATTGTTTACCGAAGCATGCAGGTAGTAATTTCTTAATTTATATACGAAGAACTCTATTAAGCTGACAGACCCATTTTATTTTGTTCTGCAGTTGGTAGTAAACTTATTTTTCTTAAAGCTTTTAGGTACTTACTTTACTTTACTTTTGTATTCTGTAAGTTGCGAAATTACAGAAAAAGTATGTATTTTTTATCATAAAATTTCCGAAAGGTATAGACATAATATTTATATATTGTTTCAATCTGAATTTATGCAGAAACTTTTCCTGCATTAATTGTTCCATAATTATTTCCCTCTAATTCCCCGAATATATGTAAATGCCTTATTAAATATACATCACAAAAATATAGCCCCTTAAAAATTTCCTTCAACTGAGATTTGTCAATAAATTTATGAGCTTTCCGTTTCCTTTGGCTTCAATAAGCGCACATGGGAATTATTTTTTGAGCGGAGTCTGTTAAGCAAACATAAATTCTTACCCAAAAAGTGTGGCGCCAAGTCAGTTGGGAGGCCGGTTGGGTTCGTGGTAAATGACGTACATTTTTCTTGAATTATTCCAGCGTAAATAATTCAAGTGGTAATTCGCATTTTTTGCCCTTTGTGTGTGGAATTGAGGAGCAATCTTTGTTGCTGTTTATTGTCGGTGGCTTGAGGTTTGCCACGGTTTGTCTTTTTGCCATTTGCCTTCTGTTTGTTTGGCGAGTCGAGAGTCGACTCAAGTCGAGTGGGTCGTCGTCCCGCCTCCCCTTATCCTTTTTCCCTTATCGCACATTATTTTCCGGTTGTCTTTTGGGTGCCACTCGCATTTGTTTGTCCTCCTGCCCGGCCGCACACAATTTGTTTCCCTTTCATTGATTATTTTTGTCTTGAGCTCCGCTCCATGTGCTCTACAATGTATATATACATTTCTGTGACCTGCAAGTACTTCAGGTTAATGCGGCACTTGAACTTTGAATTGCTGTTTCAAATCGTTCGGTGATTGAGCTATTCGCCAAAGTTTTTCAAGCTGCAGTAAAGTCAAAGGAGTAGAGTAGTTTTTGCTGGATATCCACAGGAGTTAAAAGAGTAAATTAAAACAGTTTAAATTCACCATTCAGGAAGTATTTTAAATTTGTAAAAAAATTCATACAGTTTTAAATAAGAGTAAGCTGGATTACTATATGTTTTTAGTGTTCAATTTGAGTTTATATTCAAATATTCAATTAACCAAGTTTAATTTGGATTTAAATAGCTCTAATTTAAGTTTCAATTCCCCAATTTAAGAATGCACTTTAAGGTTTAGCCAACATTTAAGTCCAAGTACACTGAGCCCAATCTGGCTAGCCCCCTCGGACAGAGTCACCTGATTTCGACCGCAAAACATAACTTTGTTTTTATGGGCCGCAATCAAAATTTATATGCAGAAATGTGAGAGGTGCAAGCCCAAATCCCGTGGGCAGGAAAGTGGGCCAGGATGTATCGCATCGGCTATTAATAACAATTCTGGCAGAGCAAAGCCGCATAAATTCTGCCAGGCCCGAGTGCAGGGCGGCCAAAAGCAAAGCGACTTAGGGGACAGGTGTCAGTGATGCCAAAGTGCTAGTTCGGTAAAGGAAATATAGAAAATAAAGAAATAATATATCCTATCTCAGGAAATAATATTAATAATTAGATCAGATAACTTTACAGTCAGCTTCTTTAAAAAAACTATTTAAACTTGGAAAAGCAATAGAAAAAAGCTTACCAAATTGTTGTTATTAAAATAATTTTCATAATAATATCTTTAAAGAGAAACCCTAATGACACCACTGACTTGGCTTCATCCCTAAACTCTATCAGACCTGTGTCAACTGCAACACCAGTACCACCAAGCTGCGGTGGGATCC
>VNJV01014175.1:0-38920 GCA_008042635.1 Drosophila nikananu | reverse complement strand
TAGAGTGTGTGTGTGTGTGAGTGAGCGGTTGGGGGGCACTCGCCTGTGGTTCGCTCGTTTCGTTCGTGGGCTCCATTGTTGTGCCCGAGAGTGTGTGTGTGTGGGATGCGTGCGCTTGTTTGGGGTGTGGCTTAAAATTTAAATTTGGATTTCAAATGGCAATGTGTTTTTTATACGCTTGGGGATGTGTGTGTATGCATATTATTTTATGATTGGCGAGTCAAAAATGGGCACCTATGGGTGTGTGCTGGTGTGTTGGTGTGTGAGCTATGTAAAAATATTTTAAAGCTACGTCGACGTCGACTGCAGCAGAATAGGGAGCCCCCTTTGGCAGCACCACCCCCACCTGCTTTTGCAGCATTGTCGTCTTCTGATTTCGCTCTTTGTTCTGGCTCCCCTCTCCTACTCTCTTTCTCTCTTTCTCGCTCCCCCAGTCGCTCCCTTCGCATTTTATTTGCCATTCATGTATGCACACATGTGCGGAGCCTCCCCCTCTTCGTTTCTTTCGCCCGTCAGGAAACTGGGAGTCTTTTTTGTTTTTGCCACCCACTTGGCAGTGTTTTTCTTTTGCTTTTGTTTCTTTTCGTCTTTGGCAGATTTTCTGTTTTTTCTCTGCTCTTATGAGTTGTTTTTGCTTTATTTTGTGTTTGTTTAACGCGAAGAATATCGACATTTATGATGACAAAGATTGAAGAATTGAAAAAAAAAAAGAAATAAAATGAGTGGTTTCTAAACAAATATTAATTTTTAGCAATTCATAAAAAAACACTAGAAGCTAATTACTTTAAATTTTAATATTATACAACATTTTCTGTATTTTCCTTTTATTTAAAATATACTATTTTTGGTATAGTTTGAATTTGATTTATTAATAAATAATTAATTAAAAATACAAATAAAAATAAATATATTTAATATATTGACCACTTATGTATGTATGTATGTATTTAAAAGGTCTAAAAAAGAACTGGAACATATGTATTTCTTCATCCCAAATTATGAAAATTTATATTTGTTTTTGAATTCGAACTTTTGTTTAAAAGAATTTAGTAATAAAAATTCTATAAAATACCCACAGATAAAGGATAAATCTTACTCAAATCTGAATTTATCAATACATTTTTAGGCCTACTTCATCTAGCCAATCAATTTTATGAAATCCCGCTCAGCTCTACTTCTCTGAATCCCCTTTTTTATGCATATTAAAAACAAATGTTTCGTTTTATATTCCCAAGAACTGCCAAGACAAACGAATTATAATGAAAAAGTCAAATTTTCAAGGTGAGGGCAACAGAATCTCTTCTTCCATACGAAACTATATAAAAAACTAGCCCAACTACCTGACCAATGCACAATGTACGCATATATTTTTTATATGCACATCTCTCTTTGTTATGAACGAAAATCATAAAAAATTGTTACAAAGTCGTAAAAAGTCAAAAATTACAAAACAGGTAAAAACAGGAGAGAAAAAAAACGGGGGTGAGGTAGAGGCAGAGGCACTGTGGAACTGCGTCCTGACAAGCGTTTAACGCTTCCATCAATGATAGCCACCTACAGGGTTCAGGTTCCCTTCGGTGACGGCAATCTGAAGGATTTCGCGCTCCTTGCCATCTTTTTTTACGATGCCTTTCGGCCCTGTAAACTGGCTCGATTTCCACGTAAATAATAAAAAAAAGAACGAACATTCGATACGTTTTGTATCTCAGGATGCCGCGAGTCGAGGAGTCAGTCGAGCCGGCGCTGTTGGCCAGCATCCTGGACCTACACATGTTAATTAGCCCAAAAGGCATTGGTCGACTTCGACTACTGGTCATCCGCTCTCTCTCACGTTCGCAAGGAGCTGTTAAAAAAGGGACTCCCGGATGCCCAGCAGTTGCAGAGGGAATTTAAGGCATAATCTAAACAGGAATCTTGATGTAGAATAATAAATAAAACACAAGACCTAAATGCCAACAATTATATTAAACATATTAAAGTACAAAATAAAATAACACAAGTTTAAAGACGCCTTCAAATATGTAGAAAACGATACACAAATATTTACAGACTCTTTGGCTAAGTGTCTTTCAGAAATCTACATTACAAAAGACACTTTACATTTAAAACAACAAAACCATTCCCTGCTCTTTTAACTTTTACCAGTTTAAAGGGTATTTCCTAGCCCATATACCCCTTAAATTCACTCACAACATATTGACTTGCTGACCGTTTGACTTTTTTATTTGCGTGAAGGCGAACACACAGCTCACAGACTTTGAGGCCTACCGTGCGTGCCCATAAAAAATATCCGAAACTATTTGTCGGCTCTCTTTTTCCGGCCTGAACTTTTCCTACCTCTTTCGCACTTCGTCCTTGCCGTCCGCCGAACGTCGTAAAAGAAAATTCGTTGCCGAGAATTACTTAAGTCAATGTAGGCAAAGATCATAAAATAAAGGCAAGCGAGTGCAGAAGAGTTGAACCTGGCAAACAACATTTTTATTGGGGCAGCCGGAAAATATTAAAAAAATAAAAAATAAAGGAGAAAAAGGAAAGGGAATTTGGAGAGTACTTGGTAAATTGTTTGAGAAAATAATGAAAAGTGAAATGTCTAATGAAGTCGTAAAGTTTTTGGGACCTACAAACATGTTGGCATGTGTTTGTTTCTTTAACTGAGATCTCTCCCTTTTTGGGGTTTGTTCTTGTGGGTTTTCTGATTTTTACAGATTTTAGTGCATTGATTAATGGGAAAAGGAAACTGAATTTGGGGTAAAAGAAAGTTTATGCTTTCCACGGACTAGAACATTTGATGGGATTAACTTGGCTGATCACTATACAATTTATATTTTAACTTAACTTGAATCGTTTTATTTGTATTATATTTATATTTATTTTATATTTAAATAAATAGTTTCTGATCATTATTTTCATCAATGATTTCTTGATATTTTTGGTAAAGTCATTCTCCCCTTCACACCCTTTTAAAAACTGCGAAATTCAGCGGCAGGAACTCACCCTCTCTTGGCCTCAATTAATGTTGTCCCTCGTCCTTATCAGCAGCTTAGCATCTCTTAAAATCAGCTCACAATTTCGCTTGAAATTATAGGAAAATTTCAACTCGAATAATTTGGAGATGGACCAAGGGTAGTTCCGGAAAGCTGCTGCTGCAGCTTGTCCTGCCCCAGAATTATTCATGATCCTTGGCATCGTCTTTCCCCTAAGGTTTTTTACATATCTCTTCCGATGGCAACTTCAATTCAGACTTTGCCTTTGTTTTGGGTAACATGATGAAGCACCGAATCATCGTCGATGTCGAGGATGACATTCAATGACATTCCCTGATTCTTATTTATGTCCTTACAGAAATCCTCGGGTTGTTTTTTGGGTAGAAAAGAACAGAAATCAATTGCGTTGTCTGCCTACCTCGATAAGGAAATATTTCTTAAAAAACACACGCTAAACAATGGAATTGGGATAGAAAAAAAACGCTCTACGCTACGGTACTTTGCTGGCATTTGACACCCCAAAATGTAAGGACACGCAACGGCAGGACACACACTCAGGTAGTGAGGGTCCTGAGATATGCATATGCTGAATATGAGGCGTTTACCTACCCCCAACTGCAGTTTTTTTCCGCTTTTTTATGCAATTTTTAGCATGAAAATTTGCTTTTCCTTCTAGGGGTTGTTGTTAGGGAACTTTCTCTGCGTTTGATATATATTTTTGGGAGTTTTATAGCGAGTTTCCTTAATTGCGTTCCTTCTTTTCCTTACTGTTTTCCGATATACCTAGATCTCCGATTGTGGTTCTTAACGGTTTTTGATTTATATTTCGCATTTTCCTGAAAACAAAATATAGGTACTCTCTCCTTCTGTGTGTGTTTTTTGGGACTTCTTTAGCGGAAGTTTCCCACGAGTTTTAAGGTAAAAATTGAAATCTTTTTACATGCCGAGGACAGTTGCCTAATGAAGTATTTGTTTAGGGTAATTGGTAGGGATGAAAAAAGGCCCAGAGGAATATTTAAAGATAAGTATTTTAAATGTGGGACTTGGGAGCCTTTGATAGGACAATGAAAGTATGATCTTTAAGGAGGCTTGGACATTGTCTATAATAAATTATTTCATTTAGAAAGGCCTGAAAACTATGGAACTAATAAACAACAGAATCATTTTTTCCTAAGGAAATTTCTGTCAGCGAGAAAATACAGTAACTCTTTAAGAATTAATTATTTAATCTTTATACTTTCTTGTGAAATCTCCTTTACTTTAATTTCCATGGTGTGTCCTTTAGTTTTGTATTTGTTGTACTCACCACTTGGGTCCTGCAATTTCAGACACTGCTCTAAATCTCGCACATCCTTGCCGGCGTTGCTCAAGTGCCCATAGAGCGCAACTGCTGCTCCGGTCAGTCCCAGGTTCTTCTCCTCCCGCTCAACATCATCCTTCTGCTGGTCCAGATTCTGGTCTCCTGCTGCCGCCTCGTCCTGCTCCTGCTCCCCCCCATCCTCTGGCTCCTCCTGCTTCAGCTGCAGAGGCGACGAAGCATTGTTGCTGGCAATCTGAGCTGGATGCAGCCGTTGTTCGGCTCCCTTATCCTTTGGCTGCTCGACATATTCATCACACGATTGCAACTTCAATTCGAGCGTTAGCTTCTTGTCTCCTGAACCAGCAGCATCCTGCTGGATGGGGGAATGGCAGGACAGCGGCGTGCAGGAGGACGACTTGTTGGAGGAGGAGGCGGAGGCGAAGGATGCGAAGGATGCTAGGGAGACGCTGTGATTTGCGCTGACATCGCGCATATTTGTGTCAACAGCAGTCAAAGTTCCGCCTTTGTTCTCCGCGGGGCTCGTTAGGATGGCTTCATCCACAGCCCGCTGACTGGGCTCGAATTTAAAGTCGCCAACTGCAAAGAAAAGCAGGACAATTGATGCCGTTTATTTTATAGACTTTGGAAAGTAAGTTTAATAAAAAGTTACTGTGTAAGAAAATCTTTGCTTGTAACTCTTTCCCAAACATTCTCTGATTCTTACACCATTTTGTAGGCTTTTTATATACTTATTCAAATCTCTGACCAAGAACCAATCACAAAACACAAATCGCTATCTCTCAAAGGGTTGACTCCCGACCATTTACATAAGCCTTTCGTTATGGAATCACAGCAACCCTTTTTTTTATGCATCTCAACCTCAACCCCCTGTGTGCCATTTGAATAAGCTTCTCTCTTTCTCTGGTGGGCCATAAAAAAGGGGTTGATTTACATACATAAAAAACGGTCGGGCAGAGTATTGCCTTCATTTTAATATTCGCCCCTAGGGGGTTGACGACCCAATACGCACGCTCCTGGAAATATGCTGATGATACCTTCATATTTTCCTTGAACGGGGGGAAAACCAGGGGATTAGTCCCGGGCCAAAGGGGGACTCTTAAAAAAGCAACCAACCGGGCACATTTCATTGGTTGAAGTGCCTCCGCTCGGCATGTGGGCCCAAAAAACGCAAAGAACGGGGAAAAAATGAAAAATATTTTCATGCCAAGGCGTTGAAATGTCGCCGGGTAACTGATGCTTGAAATAACGACAGGACATCACCATCATATGTTCAGGGTTCTGTCCTTGTTTCTGCTCCTGTTGGTGGGTAATTTCTCCGTGCTCAGGAATGCCACTAAAAATGAGTCACATGGATGAATTCTGAAGTGTGAAAGTTCAGAGAGGGGTAAAGAAATTAAGGGGAGGAATGTGTGAGATTTGTAGAACTTTTAAGAGTTTAAAAGGTTTAAGAAAATATTTTGAAAGGACTATACTATAAACCTATACTACTTATAAAATTATTTAAATAAAAGATTAACTTTACATCAGCTAAAAGCTAAGGCATAAAAGGTTGCCTAATTAATTCAGAATCTTTATCAAAAAGATACAACTCATTGATTTCCGTTAAAAAATATCTCCTTTATCCTTTGGCAATCTTTCAAAATAGCCAGGACATTTTTTTGTTATCTAGTTCTTATCGCAAAGTATTTAGGAGCTGCGGTATTTAAGGATTTCAGTTTCTCGCCTGAGCAAACAAATCCCAGCCTGTTGCGCAACCTGGAAAAGAGAAAGGAAAACTTCTGAAGGCAAGCCGCAAGCAGGGCTCAAAAAAAGAAGGATAACTGCAACTACAAACAAATTGCAGCATTAAGCAGAAGCCAACAAAGCCGCTGAAAATATTAGATTTTTTACCGTTTGACAGTGGATTTCCGAGGAAGCGGCAGCACCGAGAAAAGGATCCTCCCAGAGTCATAAATATGTGTCAGCTCGGTTCTTTTAATTAAGTACGAGCTATCAAAGGAGCGGGGACCTGCCCGAGATCGATGTCCTTCCATCTCCCTCACTCTCTCTCTCTCGGTGTTCCAGGTGTAAGCGGAATCAAAGAAGGTGTTGCCGGAGAAGATCCTGTGCCGCCATACAGGAGCCCTGCATCGTGGGAACTGCACATTGCGCAAAGGACAATGCAACTCAACTCAACTCACCTCACCTCATCGCAACCAAGTGCAATTTGGCTTTTGTCCCCGTGAAATACAAACTGGTAACTGCACCCGCTGCGTATTTCGGCACACAAAGTGTGTGTAACTGTAACACACACTCAAGCGGGCCAAGAAAATGATGAGGAACCCGGTTGTAGGGACAAAGGAGAATCTAGAGAATCTCGGGGAATCTCGGGGAATGATGAACACTGATCACTGCCAACTGTGTGCCATTGTGATCACTTGGCTACGCACCAGAAAAAAGATGCGAACAAAACCACGCGGCGGCACAATGAGCCAACTGATTATTGTTGCGACTCTTGCTCTTTTGTGTTTTGGCGAAACGTGAATTTATTGCCTCGGCTTTTGCGACTTTTTATGCAGCATCTCAAAAGTATTATAATATTAATGGCATGTTTTTGAAACGGCACAGCGGGGGGGATATATAAAGAAATGGATCGCAGGAAAATATTGAGGTTTTTTACAACAATATTACCAGGAATAATTTTTAATTGTTATTCATATTTTAATTTCTTAAAGTCGAAATTTATTGAGAAGAAATATTTTCTTTAAACTCTTTCGAGCCTTTATTATTTATGTTTAATTTATAAATTCTTTGGGACTTATGTGGAGAATATTTCATATATTCAAAAATGTATTTAAAATATATTTAATATATGGGTAAGATAGATAAACTATCATAATTATAAAGAACCTTTCTAAAATTCAAATCATTTAAAATTTGGTATTATAAAATATATAACTAACTTAAGAAGCAGTTTAAAGACAATTTGTTTATTATTATTTATGTATTTATTATTTATTATATTAAAAAATAAATTTTAAATTCAGAGGAGTATTGTATTAAAAATTATGAAACCTTTTTTTGGATTACTTTACAAAAATAAATAGTAAAATAATTGTTGGGTATATGTATTGTATATTTTTATAATTTATATTTATAGAGAATTTATTTTACATATATGTAATTTAACATGATAAGTATTTTTTAACATGTATTTTTATTTTATTTTTCAAACAAAATTGTAATTATTTAACTATTGAATGAATTATGTACATAATTGTATTTCTTTAATAATCTATTTTGGATGTACCATAAATATATTATTAAAATGTTAACTTAACTTTAATTACTAAAATTGATATGTAATTCACTTAATTATTTATTTAAAAAATTAATATTAATTACATTTTACTTGTAATCTCTGCATTTTGTCAAGCGATCTCCGCGTTTCGCTTTCCCCTCGACGAGCCCGCCCAAATCATGTCCGTACACTGGCAGAAATTCGCGCTACCGCTTGCCTTTCATTTAAATAACGGTGCGCAATGCGCATGCGCAGCCCTGCCTTACTGCTCTCTCGCTCTGTTTAATGCCGTGTTGGCACGCAACCCGCGTTTCCTTTGCATACACTGAGCACAATTAGCGCCGCTGCGCAGCGTCCTCGTTTCCGACGCCCCCGCTTTTTACACGCCTTTCTACACTCCGCTGCTTGTTTGCATAAATTTCGTGCCAGGCACCTGTCGCTGTCCCGCTCGCGCACGCGCACTTTGCATGTGCATCCGCTCGAGACGCCGCGCCACTGTGATTTTTTTCGCGTTTTGTAATTGCAGTTATTTGGCCCCGGAGTCGCGCATTATAAAAGCAAACAGCAGCAGCAGCAGCAGCAAATAAAAATGGTCTTAAATTGCGTAAATTCATAGTAAATACATATATTTAATTTAATTTTTATTTCTATTGCATTTAAATTTTCAAATGAAGTAAAAATGTGTTTGGCAAGCCCGTAATTACAGTCGGATATTTCAATTACTTTTGTGGAAATTATAGACCGCGGTTCTTCATATGCCTGAAGTTGTGAAATAAATTATTAATTTTGGTTTGATGTGGATTTATGAAGTGATTGGGAAATAATTGGTAGGGTTATGGTTATTAAAAATGTGAATTTTGTAAATGTTTATTCAAGTTTATTCAGTCCAATACAAATTGTTGTAGCCATGCAAACTAATTGTTTATATTTACTTTTAAGTTTTACATTAAATACAAGTAGTCAGAATGTTTAAAAGTGTTTAAAAAATACTCCCAACCTCAAAAGTATTTCTATTCATTAGGTACATTTTTTATTTTTATCTGAAAGCCTTGAAATTTTCAAAAAAATGCTTTCTTTTCCACCCTTTCCCACGCTAGCAACCCGCAACATTTTCGCAAAGTTTTAATGGGTTTTCCTTTGCTTTTTTCATTCTTTTGCAATTTAAAATCAGTATTTTTCCAAGAAAACACTCGATTTAATGCTGGTGGCAATAAAATCCTTTTTTATTATTTTTCCGCCAAAAAATACGTTACAAAACGTGTGCAAAAAAGAATGAGAGAAATTGAATTTCAAGAGGTTAAATGTCACTTAAGCCGATTTTTCTCACCCTGAGATCTTTTTTTTCGGGCAATTACTTGCCCAAAATTTTGGCACATTTCCGTTCTTTTTCCGCAATTTTTGAGCGCGCAAAGCCAACGAGCATTTTTTAATGGCAGCTGCTCGTGGCGCAAAAAGGGGTGGAAAAGGGGCGATCGTAAAATGTGGGCATGGCTCAGAGAACAGAAAATCAAAAACTATAGATGTACGTGAATATTCAACCCCATTTTGCATTTTGCAACTTGCGGGCCACATAATACGAATGATAAGCAAAATAATGGAAACAAATAGTTTCGAAACTCCCGAGGGCCAATAAAAAATAGTTTGGAAAACACAAAATGGATGGGTGCCAGGACAGATATCATTGTGCTGATCACGCAGTGAAAAATAAAAAATAAAATCGAAAGCAACGCGTGCTGGAAAAAGGATGCGCCTTCGCCGAGCGTGCTGCGCATGCGCGCCTTGTTTGTTATTGTGTCGCCGTTGTGTAACCCAATCCCCGGATCCTTTTAGCCCTAAAGGGACCCCGCTTTAAAATCGAGTCTCGAGTGAGTGTGCCTCGTCGTCGTCGTCGTCGCTAAATGTGGCGGAACTTGCAGCTTCCAATGGCATCGCATTTATCATCATTAAAGGCGGCGGCCCGCCGTCTATCGAATATCCTGCATCCTTTCACTTTTGTGCCAAAGGCTTGTGGCCACTGCGGGTCGCAGCTGCTCTCCCTCTCTCCTCGCGTCTCTATTTGTATAGAAATTAAATTTGACATGCAAACATTTTCACATTTTCTCATTTTCCGCATTCCCCCTTTCAGTTGGGGGTGTCTCGCGTGTCCTTCGAAAGGATTTCAGTGGGTTTTCCATTCAAATGCAAGCTGTCGTCGCGTTTGACATCTTCCCTGTAACACGATACAAGAGTGAAAGTAATTTGCGACAAATTTCCACTCATTTTCCCTGTTCATTTCCACTGGCACACACAAAAGTGAAAGCCATGCAAATGCCTTTAACAGATGTTTTCGACTTTTGCACATTGCCAATGGGTTTCGTCTGGCAATGTGTCTGTCTATACAGCAGACGAAAATTTGTTAGCTAAAAATGTTAACAAGCAAAATTAATGAGCCCTGCAACATGAGCAATTCTGATTTTTCAGAGCAAAAACTTATAAATTTAGATGCCAGGCCAAGATATGTGTTAAGTGAATAATTATGGGGTTTACCGAGGGGAGTTGGAGAAGGCGGATTTATGGAATTTTTAATTCAAAACGCTGCCAATAATACTTCGAGGAGTTAATTAACAAAACTGTTGGGTAATGGGCAAGTGCTTGGGTTTTTGATTTGAGTTTAAGGCTTAATATATTTTACATTTTATTTGTAAGTTTTAGATTATTTGAAAAGCGATATTTAAAGATTTAAAGTCATAGTTAACCAATGAACTTAAAAATATATTTAAAATGGAATAATTGGACTTGAAATCCACCAATAGGAAAGAATGTATTATTTTAAATGTATAGTAAAGCTTTTCCAGATTTTTTTTAAATATTTAGGGATCAATCTAGTCATAATCTCTAAATTCAAACATCAAAAAACAATATTTTATTTTATACTTAGATTTTTAAAACATGTATAAATGATTCCTTGAGCAATCTTTAAATTGCAAAGAACAAATCATCAACCTGACGGCATGAAATTGCACTTTCCTGCTCAGGAATAAATCCCGTGAACAATGCACCATTTACGGGCCCGCACAAAACACTTTCCCATGCAAATTTCCCCTAAGGTGATTTTGCATAAGATTGAGCTCTGGAAAAACAACCCTAAGAAGTCTGGGAAAGTGATGTGTGGGAGCTCTTTTTCGGGTGAGGCAATAGTATCACCTGCAAGGACCCTGAAAAATCGCAAGCCAGGTAGTCAGGCTGCAAGGACAACTTTCACTGAATTGCCTTCCACTCGAACGGAGTTGAGTCCAAGGAGTTTGCAGATTGAAAGGATCCGAAACTCATTTCGCATTATCCTATTGATGGGCCCTCATTATTATTTATTATTCCTGCTCGGTGAATATGCAGCAAGGTGCGCGCTCTGCTTCTGGGACGTGGGAATGTAAACAAGTCGCCTGTCTTGGGGGAGTTTCCTTTTCCTTTGCATTTTGTGTGTGTTCGTTTTTGCAAAGGATTTTCCGAGCACTTGCTGTGCCTTCCATAAATTAAACGAAATTTAATTGTATTTCGTACAAAATAAATATCCTTGCAACCATCCTTCCTCTACGATGATTCCCTTATTTTTGATGTTGGGATTTAGGTTCTCTGTGTTTCGTGAACGGATATTGAGCCAATGATTTTATTCGATTGTCTCTGGGGCTGTGGGTCAATGCTGCAACCGGGAAATGGGGAAAAATGGAAAAAGGAACAAGGAAATGCACATGAACATAAATCAATTGAGAAGCAATTGTGGGAAATTAAAAGGCAATGCAGGTGTCCTGGCTGCTGTATGGATTTTAAATGAATTGTGTTCGGAAATCTGCAAATTGAGAGTCAATTATAAATGCCTGTCAAAATAAATCACTATAAATATATATGTATATATAACTACTATTATTATTATAATTATAAAACTTTCTTTAACTAAACCTAAAGATATTAAGCCTCGATCATTCAACTGTCTTAGATTCAGCTATACTTTAGCATTAGCTGTCTTTACACTCATCGCATTCACAAACATTTTGCCCCACATTAGTCATGGTAATTGCCAACAATAATTGCAACAACAATTAGTACAATTATTGCAATTTTCGTGGCGTGTGTGTGTGTGTGTGTGCATCTAAGAGTTGCTGTAATTTTCAATTTGCAAAAACAACACTCACTATTTTTGCACACTTTTCAAAATCGAAATCCACCCGGTAAGCTATTTGAATTTCATTAAAGCACTCCCCCTTCCCCTCGAAATCTATTTCAAATATTTCCATTTCGCTTTGTTAGTTGTCTGCGTTTTTTCGCACTTTCAGCCCCCCTGCCAGCACGCAATATGCTTTTAACTAAATTTCCATATCTTTATGCAAAAGAAAAAAGAGGGAACAGAAAAAAAAATAAACTCGCTGCACTTCATAAATTTTTTAACTGGCTGTGGCAGCAGAGAACCCGCCTAATTAGCTTTACAGTTTTACTGGGGATGCGTGCCACAGTCAAACCGAATAAAATAAAACTCTCAGTCCTCACTCACGGCAACAAAACAAAGAATCATTGAAAAATGCTTTCAACTCTGCCGCTGCTGAAATGTGGCAGCCAAAGATCAAAGTCAAGGATCAAAAATCCCAGCTCTGTTCTTGTCTTGTTATGATGATTTCCTCCTCTGCTGGCTGTCTCTCTCCATCTCATCCAATCCATCCATCCGTCCACTGTCCAGTCAGCCAATCCATCCAGCCATCCAATCCATTCATAATAATGCGAAAATCGGCAACAAAAGTTAAGAAAATCAAAAGCAGCCGGTGGATAAGAGTTAAGGGGATGGTGAGGAGTAAAAAAATTTGCTCAGCTTGAAACAAAAGCCGCTCAACAACAAGTCCGTTGCGAGGTTTACCCTCCTCTTAGTCTGCTGATCTGCTGACAGCGTTAAACGAGCTACAACAAAAACATTTTTCTGCTCTTAGTTGACATTCATCTTGGATCTGAGTCTCTTGGCCAAGTCCCAGGCTGCCTCTAAGCTTGGTTCACAAACAAATTGACATTGGAATTGTTTGAGAAAAAATAGAAATGTCACAAAGCTAAAGGTAAAGATTATAGAGATTATCATTTGAAAATTAAATAAAAATAAATAAATAACTATTTCCATGACCATGAAAATACTTGGCCTTTAGTTCGCAAAAAGCATAGCCTACTTTGAGGATATTTCAAGGAAGGATATTCTAAAGAGAAACAAAAAACCACTCTTTTTGAAGATTTACTTATTCGATTTTATTGTAATTTGGTAAGCATATAGAACAAGTTATTAAACCGTTTTTGTGAAAATTAAAAACTTATTAATAATTTATATAATATATATAAATTTAACCAAAAACTATAAGTGTTTCCTAATTTTATATTTACTAAAACTGCTAGCTACCTTTTCAAGCTCTTTAACTAACTGATCTACAAAAAAAACCCCCACACTAAACCCATGTAACAAATGGCTAATAATTATCCGTTAATACAATTAGAGAGATTATTGTTGTACCGTAAACCCTTTTAATTATTAGCCAGATTTCATGACCAGTCAGCGTTATTAGCAATTACAATGCGTTTAATACTACTGTTATCCCAGATGATGTAAAATTATGAAGGAACCTAGCAACAAAAAAACCAAAACACTTTAAACGGAGCCAACAATCTAAACACGAAGTGTACGCAAATAAGCCAAAGTTGTAATTTTTCAATTGAATGAACAGCACCAGCGGCAAAAACAGCAATTGTATTTTATTTTTTGTTGTTCGCTGTAGAATGCACGCATATTCGCATTCAGGGTTAAACCAGGCCAGGAAAAGCGGGGGCGGGGGACGAGTAATTAGCATGCATTGCGATTAACATATAATTAATTGCAGGTAGAACAAAAACAACAAAAAAAAACGAAAAAGAAAAAACTACAGCAACGGCAACAAATTATATTTCCCTGCGCACAGTGCAAATGAAAATTGCTACAAAAACAAGAGAAATAATTATCAGCGACGGCATCTAAGCGGCGATCGCATGCAAAATACATTCCCCGAGTGCAAAATATTGCCGAGAACACGAAAAGAGCAGCGAAGGTGCAGCAGGGATCAACCAGCAAATTAAATACCCTTAGAGATGTAATAAAAAACACATACAATTAAGATTATTATGTTGAATTGTTAAAGAAATAAATTGATTAGTATTAAAAATGGAAAAGAGTTGCCCCAAGAACTTTAGCTTAATAAATATCAAACAAACTAAAGACCTATTAATATAATATTTTAATAATAAGAATAGATTTAAAAATACTTTGCTAATATAATTTTTGTTAAATAATGTAAAACATTGACTTAAAAAGCTTTTTATTATTAATAAATTTTTGATTTGTTCACCTAGTTGCTGTTACTTTAATAAACTATACAAATAATATTCATATTCTATTTTTTTAACCATATATGTAATTGCAATATTTAATATTAATATTTTCTTTTGACAATTTTTTAATTGAATGCCTAATTACATTTATTATGTTTTAAAAGAGAACTAAATTTTCCCAAAAATTCTACTATACCCTCTTGTAAGAGTATTTCAGATAGCAACAGGTGCAATGCATTGCGCACTAATTAGTTGCACAACAGACCGAAAAAACAACAAAAGATACGCAAATATTTTTGCTGTTGTTGTAATTGTGTGTGTGTGTGTGTTTGTGCTGCTTTCATAACTGAAATACACCGAACTAAGCTCCGCCGAATGCCGCGTGCCTTGTAATTGAGACTTGGACTTGCCAAGCGGCAGGCAGAGCAGCAGTATTTGTCTGCAGGCGCATAACAGTTTGTCTCGGCAAAAGTTCAATTAACGCATATTCATAGAGGAATATAGATACTACAACTCTAGATCTAAGTGGGGCGGGGGGTGGTGCGGGCACAGCAATGCGAGCCACTTAAGTGCTCAAACAGGCCAGAACGTCTGCGAATCGAAAGACTCAGGCAACGAACCTCTCGGGCATCTCTTTGCAAAGGCAGGCGCGCGGGCGGTATTTCGGCAGTCCGGGGGACGGATAATTGTAGACCGAACGCGCAATTGCTTCGCTGCACTATGGCATATGCAAATTTCCCTATAAATCAGGTATAAAAAAATATATCTATCGATCCAAAGCCATATCTCTCGCGCACTCCAGCTGTGAGCGCGAAATGGAGTTCTCAACGGCAATCGGACCCAAAAGCGTTCAATTAGCCGACCCCGGGGGGCGCGACTCAGCCACCAGTTTGGGCCAGGCCAAAATGCACTGAGATATACGTTAAATAATAGCTTAAACAATTTTTTAATAACACACAAATACTTTGAAGTATAATTTGTATTTAAATGTTAATTAATATGATATATCACTACTGAAAAAATTAAACTGAAAAAGTTGTTTATTAAATTTGAATTGGAACATATTTTAATTATTTTAAAATATATTAGTAGCCATATATATATAGTTGTTAATAAATAGTATTTCTGGCTTTATTAATTTATATTTACCTTTTATATTTATTTAATATCTATACATTTCTTTTACAGCTTCCCCATTTTATTACCAGTGCATTCATATTCCCCTAGTTTCGCGTGTGCATTGTTTTTATTTATTTTTTTTTGTGTCATTCTATATAGCCCTGCAGTTTGCATTTATTTTTTTTTTATAGCCACCCCTTCTCCATCCCACTTCATCTGGAGGGCCGCACTTTGGCTGAGGGTAATTAGCAAATGTTTAATTATAGTTCACAATTCGCTAGCTGCTCCTTCTCTTTAGCTTCGGCTCTGGCTCTGGGTTCTTTTGGCTTAACTAATTGCTCTTGGTGACTTGACTTGACTTGCTGAGCAGCCGAGTGAGTTGTCGGAAAACTGACACAATTGCCTGTCAATTGTAATTAGTTTTGCTTTTTGAGCACTAGAGAAGAGGTAAAGGGGGTTAAGTCAAGTGCAGTTATCCAGAAGTTGGTCTTTGGGTTGGAGTTATTCCAATGAATATTTAGTTTTAACTGTGAGTCTCAATAGATGAGGTATCTTACCTTTGGAAATTTAAATTGTATCTTATTTTGATTTAAATCCACCTACCGCTGAGTAAAGGAAACATATTTAGGGGTAGGTTCTGGCCTAATTTGAAAATAAATTGGAAATATCGATGCTAGTGGTTTCTGGTTGGATTTCTCAGGGATGGAAAATGTACATCTTTGTACCTATAAATCCAGTGAGGCCTTGCTTTTCGAAATTCAGCGTATTTCTTAATGGGTTACGGCCACACTAGGACTAGATTTATTATTTACTACTTAACCACCTTTCAAGAGTGACTTACAAATTCTTGACCGAGAATAACAATAGGCTAAATTTAAACCAAGATGAATGACACCAGACAATAATACTACAGCATTTAATAAAATGCTATTGCTATTATTTACCGTTTCCCAGAGAGCAAACACCCCAAGAAAGTTTCTTTTGATCTGGCAGCCAAAAACTACACAAATTCTTCTATTCAAGACTCTATTTTTAACTTGTTTGACTTCTTTCCGGAGTTAGTCTGCCTCGTGTCTACGATTGCAATTGAGGTGCAAAACAGAGAGAGAAAAAAAAACGAAACAGGCGAAACAGTTAATAACTTTTTATGGCCACAACAAAAGCAAAGCGCCGTGAATTGGACAAGTTTTGCCACCGACCAGGCCACAATGATTCACTTTGCCGGCAAGCCAGAAAAAAAAGTGAAATAAAATAAAGTAAACTAAAAAAAAGAGGATAAAAAAGCAACAATAAAGCGATCTCGTGACAGACAATTGCCGACAGATGCAGCGACATCTAGTGGCGGCTGCCAAAGTGTTAAATAACAATTACAACTTTATGAAGTTGTTTTTGTCGTTGTAAATGTTTACGCTGTCAGGAGGGGAGGCTAATTAGTTTAAGACCAAATATATATACATATATACATTGATATGTATATGGGGAATATCGAAACCCTTTTCGACGGGACGGGGTAAGGCAGAAGGGCTTACCAAAACTAATTTCAGATATGCATCGACCGATGTTGCTGCCGCAGCACGCCCTCCATTGTGGCCAAGAGGTCGCTTCTGTTGGTCGACCGTTGGATTGGCGATCCTCTGGAGATCTGACGGAGATCCGGACGGAGGACGGAGGAGCTGGAGAGCTGGGTACCAAAACTAAAAAACACTGACTGAACCGGGCATGGGTCTTTCGGCTTGAATTAAAACCAATCACAGCAACATGCAAAAAGAATCTACAGCAGGCTGCCCGTGTGCATGTACATACATACAGTGGGGGTTATAAAAATAGCACTTCTCTCACTTTATATTATAAAAATGCTTAATTAATGTATATACTACTTTTTAAGTGTCGGAAATTAAAAATAAAAAAATAATTGTTCAAAATGTTAAGACCCTAATAAACAAGTAAAAAAGAGGAGTAATTAAAGGAACTTTATTATTTTTAAAAATAAATTTTATATTCTTAACTGTTGTTAATATAAAAATATAATATATAAAAAATTCGTAGTAAAAGACCTTTATAAACAACTAAATAAAGAAAAAAGTAAAAGAACTTTAGCTCCTTAAAATAATAAATATTATTCCTTACCTATATTAATATAAAAATATTTATGCATATCAGTAAGACCTTCATCAACAATTAACTAAAAGATTTAATAAGGAAATATGTTTTATTTTGAAAATAAATTTTATTTTTTTAACTGCTGTTAATACCTATAAAAATATATTATATAAAAAATTCTTAGTAAAAGATATTTATTAACAACTAAATAATGAAGTAAATAAAATATCTTTCTCTTACAAAAAATATATTTCTTACCTGTCGTTAATATAAAAATATATATGCATATCAGTAAGACCTTCATCAACAATTAAATAAAATATTTAATAAAGAATTCTTTTTTTAATAAATTACTATTACCTACCTAAGGTTCATATAAATTTACAAAAATACAATAATAAGTTCATATTATTTTAATATTTTCATTTAAAAATCTAGCACACTATTTTTTTGCCTCCCAACGTTCATATATATACAGAGAGAGAGAAAGAGAGAGGATCTCTTTTGGCTCAGCGTAAAAGTTATATACAAAAGTAATATTCGTCATAATCATAATGATAGGCTTTCAGAGCTCCAGCAGCAGCAGCCGCCATGGCAGTTGATTATGATGATGACTCGCGTCCTTCTTTCGCTGCCTCAGCAACGGCCACAGCAGCCGCTGCAACAACTACAACAACTCACAAAGTAGCCGCACATGTAGGGGGGGGGGGGGCCCCGGGGGGAAGGGGGGGTCGGGGGGGGGGAAAGNGGGGGGGGGGGGGACCCAGGGGGAAAGGAGTGTCTGGGGGGAGGTACAGGACAGGTACTGTGGCAATTCCAAGTCGTCAGTCTTACGTACGACGTCCGCACGATCCATGCAAATTAAATGAAACGTACGAAAGGCGCAAGCAGGCAAAAAGTTCCCATGACTTTGGCAATGGATGATCGGTTCGGTCCCCTCAAAGAGGGGAGGCAGGAGGGGCAGATGGGGTTGCATATATATATGTACACATATAGTCACTCTGGCAAACTTGCAGATCGGGCTGCAGTCGGGCACAGGTCCAACCTGCGGTCTGGTTGTACATTGTACGCTCCTTTAGCTGCGCCTCATTTTCCCATTCATGCCGTTCAATTCACTTTGTGCACAGAGGGAAAAAATATTACATATATTTATATTTCAGATATTTTAGGAATTAAAATTTAGAGGTTTATGAAGTTAAAAGTTGATTAAAATGAGAACAAAGTGTGAAACTTCTTGACTTCAAGCATTTTTTTGTTTTCAAAAACTAGTTACATTATTTCTAAACTCTTTCACAAATTTCCTTTTTAATTAATAAATATTATTTTCTCTTTCCTCTTATTTGTTTCTCTGCGTGTATTTTCCTTTGTTGTTGCACGTTACTGATTTGGTTGTTGCTGCCCGCATTCAAGTGTCATAAATCCTTTCGGCTTAATAATATGCACCTTGCTGGAAAATACTTTGTTAAACTTGAACTTTGAGCTAAGGCAATATGCAGCATTTACAGCCACAATTATAATGGCAATTTGTCTATGGTTTCCAATATAACATTTTATATAACAATTTTGCAGTTTCGATTTCAGGATAGATGATAATAATAATCACCACAAACGGGCATAACAATGGTCAAATTGTTGTTCAAATTTCTAGAGAAAGATTCTAAAACATTGATTAATGTTATATTTGGGTTCTGGGAATCGTCAAGGGGCTGGTGATAATATTTATAAAGCTTAGTTAATGTTTTGATAAGGTTTTTTGGAAACCGATGATTCAAGCCAACTAATTTGCAGAAGTTCAATAATAATTAGACCAAAATTTTCCTTAAAACTAATGAAGTTTTTTAAACAATTTTTAAGGACAGCTGCTCATGAGCACTGGCGCTCCCTTTGCCATACAAAGTGTGATCGAAAAACACTTTGCACAGGCCGAAAGCCAACGAGAAAACACCACCGAGGACGTCAACTTGGAAATGTGTTGAAAAGTAATAAAAATGTTGGCACAATTTTTATAACCACAAGAGCGTCAGATGAGCACAACTTTTGCACCAGGACCTTTTCGGCGGGGAAAAGTGAGAGACGCGGCACTGGCGTTAAACTGAAGCTCATAAAAGTCGGCGTCATGTGGAGAGTGGATAGTGCAGACTCAAGACTTGACCAAAGACCGAAGAGTGAAGAGTGAAGACTGAAGACTCGAGACACCTCTTCGGCGCCTGCTAAAGACCGTGAAGGTCACTCGAAATAAAATGCAAACTAAATGCTGTGTCAGGAAGCGGGAGAGATTTGAAAAGACTTTGCCGCCGCCGGAGTGTTTTGGGGCTCCCTGAATGAAATTTACCGAATTATGAATTCAAAATTAATACCGGGAACTGTCTAAGCAATCGCTACCGAAGACCGTAGCCAGCGCTCCTTGTGGCGACCATTAATCTTGCCCTTTAGCTGGCAAATTGTTTTGTGTAGTCCCGTCCCCCAGGTAGGTCCAGTAGTAGGTCCTGTGTTTTGGTTTCGATTCTTTTTTGCATTTTGTTTTCCATTTTTATTTTGGGTTTGCTGGTCGAAACTCAATTTGCCAGCTAACTGTAAAAGAGGTTGCCGTCTAACGCCCCTTGGCCGAAAGGAACTTGGTTAATTGTGTTCCCAGGAAACTCCGTCTGCGTCCGGGCCACAAACCTAATTTGCCTACGAAATGTTGTCGGGATCTTTTCGGCAAAGTCAATTAATTTTTGGCCAGGAAAGGACAGTGGTTCGGGGTTTTGAAAAGGGTTTCTTCTAAGGGTTTGCATTTTTAAGAATACGAATAATTACAAGTTTTAGTTTAATCAATGAAATAGGTAACCGTCTTGATTTCTTTAAGAAAACCCTTTGAATAAAATACTAAAGTAATTTTTGCTCAATTAAATTTCTTGATTATTTTAAAAATATATAAATAAAATTATCTGTAAGACTATCAATACACCTGCAAACTTAATAAAAGCACATTTACTTAAAATATATAAATAACATTTCCTTTCTTTATTTGCTCTATCAAGGGAGATCCTGTAATTATTTGTTTAATTTAAAGTTATGACTTTTATACTCATGCTTTTTATTAAACAATTTTAATCATATTTTATAATCCTTACATCCTTTGTAAGCAAAATGTAAATGGCCTCAATTATCGTGCACCCCAACCACTGTGTCCACAATAATTTGACCCAAAAACTCCCTCAGCTCGGGGATAATTTGGGCAAATTTTCAAAGAGCAACATATCCGCTGACCCACGGCAACCGCGACTCCCTTTAATGGGCCTGCAATTTTCATATGACAAGCCAGGCGAGATTCTCCGCTCTCGATTCCCGAGCAATTTGAATCCGCAGACCCGGAGACTTTAAATTATGATTAAGTATGATCATCTGGTGGTAGGTACTCTCTCACATGGCCCCGTATGCTGAGCAATAATAAAAAGCGGAAATGCTAATGATAGGGTTTCGCAGTTCGAACATTGAGCGAGCAGGAGGGGGCTCTCCCCCAATATCCTTTGAATGGTGTTGCCAAAAACAAAAAAAAGGAAACTCCTCACGTTCCACTCTTGAGAATGAAACAAATTTATAGTTCTTATTCCTTTGTCTCTGCGTTGTCTGGCTCTTTGAAATTATTATTTATGCATATAATTTGACCAGCTGCCTTTTTCTGGGTTTCTGCGGAAAGAGTCGTCGACGGATTTTTATGAGAAACAGACTCTCCCTCCTTCTCTCTCTCTCCCTCTGTTCGTCAAAATGTAGGCAAATTTCCACGCAGACCCCGAAAAAAAACAGCTAAAAACAAAACAAAAATAAAATATCACGTCTCAACTTTATTATGGCTAATTGGAGTTGAAGTCTGTGGCGGTGCAAATTAAATCGCAAGCTGCGAGGCCCACGAGGCGTATGAGTTACGAGGCGCTCAGTTCATCGGAAATCTTGCGGTTCGGAGTTCCAAAGAAGGCGCCAGGATGCAGGCCACAGGCCACATTGCTCAATTCAAACAGAACGTAGCGCAAATTTACCATTTTTTATGGTAAACATATTGAGGAGTTTCCCTTCACTCCGTTTGTGTGTTCTCTTCCTCTGGCTGCTGCCCATTGGCCATTGGCAATCAAACCGAGTTTAACTGCCCGAACGTGCCGGACTGGTCTACGCTTCGAAGGGAATCAAAAGCAGTTGGCTTTATGCAATTTTATTAAAATTTTTAAATGCCATGCAAAGGGCTTAAGTTCGTGCCGGGCCTACAGCTTTCTTTAGGCTTATTTGTAGAAAGGAAATTATAGTTACAAGACATGCATAACCTTTCTAATGATGTCATACAAATTGTTAAACATTTTTAAATCAAAGAGCTTCTAGCTTTTCTTGATCAAGAGGAAATGCTTTCTCCTCTCGGAAAATATAAGAAGAACTAATAGCTAGTTTTAACTTTTAATTTTCAGGCCCAAAGCTATGACTTAATAACCAACTCTTACCTTAACCAGACCCACCAAACCATTACCATAATTGTACATTTTATTACGCTCCCATTGACATAACCATTGACATAACAAAACGTTTGGCTCCCACACACATAAATATCGGTGCAGAAATATTATTATTATCTGCACCCATCCATCGGAAACATATTTGTTTAAGTTCAGCCCCAAAAAAAAAAGTAATAAAAACAAAGAGATGCGCCAAAACGAAGCAGAAACAAGCTGAAAAATCGATGTTAAGCCAAAGACAAAAAAGAGGCTTTCCCACAAAACAAATTCCCATGGCCCTATGCCTAAGCATGCATAATTTTAATTTATTTGTAGCAGCAGCAGCAGCAGCAGCAGCAACAGCAACAAATAACTGGGCAGCTAATAAAAGTAAAAAGCCAAAACCGCGCACAGTCCAAAATGAAGCAAAGGCCTGACCAAAAGCACTGAGATGCCGGGGCCAAGGAATATTTATGGAAATACCTTCGGGGCGGAGCTCCCGAATTGCGAAAACGTTGATCAAATTTTGCCAGATAAGCGACGACGACGACGACGACGAAGACGAGCGTGGATGATGATGGTGATGGTTATGGTTGTGGTCCACAGGCCACAGCCTCGAGATGTGAGCGTGACTGAGGCGTATTGAAATCGTTTGGTTTTGATTTAAGCAGGTGCAAAAGTCAAATTAATCGCATTAAGGAAATTGTTATGGCGGGATAATGCATATGAAGATGGAGGCTTTGAGGTTCTAGGAGATTCTAAGGGTTATTCATTTCTAATAAATGAAAATAGATTAGATTTCCCCTTTATGATCTAGATGGGAAAAGTGAAAACTGAGTAGGTGATTCTTCATCCGTTTCATCAGCGCCTGGAACTTCTTTGATCTTGGATAATCTTGACTTATTTTCTCTGCTCGTGACTCACGCTGCCATCGCTGGCCCCATCAAGCTCATATGCATGTCGAGGTCTCCGAGTCATCAGGCCAAGGAGTAGGAGTTCAGGGGGTCTCTCGGGACCAAAGGAGGCTGCGGCAGCTTCAGCTTCAACTTCAGCGGCTGCTGCCGCCTTACAACGTCATCAGTTTTGGTAGGCGTTGCCAAAGAGCAACCGCCGAGGCGACTGTGGGAACTCATGTTGCATGCTGCACACATACAACTCACCACGAAGCTTTGCCCTGCCCTCCGCCTGCCTCACTGCCTCCCTGCCAGGCGATATCGTGCCTCTGAAATCTGCATTTGGACCGAAGCCCCGGACTCGGACTCGGACTCGTTTGCATTTCTTACTGGCAGCGGCCTCGTCAGATTGGCTGGCGTAATCTGTTTTAACTTGGCCCAAAACCCAGGCCCAAGCTCCAACCACTTGACGGCGGATGGATGGATGGATGGCTGGATGGCTGGATGTGTTCTGTGCACTCCCCACTTCCGACGGTAGTCGTGCTTTGGTTATAAAAATTGAAGCCGCCATTAAATTCTGACAGTTGTCAGCTCTCTCAGTCGCGGTCTTGGTTTCGGTTTCATTCCCCCTTCCGGAGTCTCAAGTTAAGTAGTTAGAGGAGCTGGGATCGGCCGGGCTTAATGGCTGCCGTACTTGGCCAAATGGCTGATGATCGTCTGAACTGGGGATTTGGTTAAGTGCACCGAAAGAATTATATTTAATTGAATTTTAAAATTACAGATGAATATAACAAGTGAATTATTAGATATCAAGCTCAATATTATATAACATTTTAAAGATCTATTTAAAAATTCTTTTAAAATCTATCATATTACTAGAACCTTCACCTTACTAAATTTCTTTCAGCGTAGCTAACAACAATCTGTAGAACGTTTCCCTCGCCCAGCAATTTGCAACTCCAAAAGCCCAACTGGGCATTTAGTTGGTAATAGTTTTGCAGCCTAATGGCCTAATGGGATAACGAATTGAACTTTAATGCCCGGGCCAGCTTATCGAAATTGTCTACTTCGCTTATGAAAGGCTTTTTGAATGCGGAATCTGTCATAAATTACATTTGATTGATGATTCTGCACTGTGCGCTCGTTGAGTCTATTTTAATACAATTAATAAATCATCAGTTAAGTTCAGCGGGTGATCGGTTATAACATTTATAGCATTACTGATAAAGCGAGTCTAAAATTATTCATACCCACAGGTGCGATATCAATCTGAATCAGCTCAAAAAAAGGTTTTAGCATGGCTTTTGTTTAAGTAGAGAGCTAGTTAGTGGGGCTTACTTGCCACTTACTAGGCTGAACTTATTTAAATTGTGATAATAATGGTGACAAATTAAAGCAGAAATAAATTCAAATGATTCGACAATATGCCATTAGGGGTTTTAAATTATTTATGCATATTTAAAGCTTGGGAAATAATGAGAAATTAGTTTATTACCCAAATTAAGAACTCTATACTGGAATTTCCCTTTTATTTTAAGTTAAAACTATGTTTAGGAATCACAATAGTTTCTTTCGAATACCCCAAGTTTCCGTAGCTTCACAATATCTTAGACATTCGCCTCCTTTTGTTAGCTTCTTCAGGTAGCAATCAGAGCTATCAGTCAACCGGCTGCAGCTTGATGAGTTCAAATTGCTACTGCACTCGCCCCGGACACGAACCCATCTTCATTTATCATTTTCAATAATAATCAAAAGCCATGGAAAGCGATGAATGAGACCGAAAAAAAAAGGCGTCAACGGGGCCTTCGAGAATCCATACCACAGACAATAGCTGACAGACTGCAATCAAGGCGGAGTGGCGAACAAAAGATGCTGTGCCGTCTGGGGTCCGGGGGTTATTAAAAAAGAATTTGCATAAAAGACAAACCCGGGCACAAACCACAAGGATTAAGCAATAAATAACTGAAGTGCTGCTGGAGAACCCAGTGGTTAATTTTCTATGAAATTATATTCAAATTAGTTTGATGTTGCCGTCCGCGCAGAGTTTCAAAACTGTTGTACAAATGGCATAATTATGGGATAGACACAAAGGCACTTTGAGATCACTTTGAGAGGGCACTTGAAATTATGCTAAAATGGCAAAAGGGGAGGGAGGAGGAGGAGGTGTGACCAGGTACAGGTAGAGTCTGCTGTCGACTGGCACGAGGCTTGACTGTGGCTCCGCTCTCATCAATTATCCACGTGCTCACAGAGGCTGGCAATTTGTTAGATGTCGAGCCAGTGGGCTGGCCCAGAAGTTGAGGAGGGGGGCACTCGCTTTTGACACCTCTGACGTGATTATAACACTTTTATGGTTAGTTATTAATGATTTTCATATTCAATAGATGATGCTAGAGAGGAAAAAAGAGGATTCTTTTTACGAACGAGGAAAGCTTAGACCCCTAACGCCTTCTTTATTACTTTTCCATTAGAGAAATATTTCCTTTGTGCATATTTTATGATTATTTGTTCGTGAAGAATATAATATATATGATACATATTTAATTGTCAGTCTCATTAGCCAAATGAGCTACAGCTTACCCCACACGAATTAACCTAAAGGCTTTGAGCTGATTTACATAATGCCACATGCGATTTCATTTCATTTCCTGAGCCATGTAAATTTCCAGAGCAAATATTCAAAACTCGACCATAGAATATTATTCATTCCGGTCTCCTACCAAAAAAAAAAACACGTCAAAAACCAACACAACTTGAATTGCGTGCAGACAAACAGGCAAAGACCGAAAAGGAAAACAGAAGTCGTCTTTGGACCAAGACGACGACGACGACGATTGGCTGATGAGAGGGCGCTGCGATGATGTTAATGTTGCGCCTGATGATGATGTTTAAAAGGCCGAGGGAAGTGTCTGCTGATGGGGCTAATGATATGAAAATGAGTCCAGACTCTGCAGCCCAGATGACACGAATGTGTGAGCAGCATATAGCATATAGCATAAAGCATATAGCATATAGCATATACAGCATAATCATTTCATTTTATGAATGAAATAAAGGCCGCATAATAAATCAAAAGACACACACGTTGCCAAATCGGAGAAAGAGCCACGGATGAGAGATGGATCAAAACGAAGCAAACTTAAGGCGAAGCGTGATCGGGACAGGAAATGGAAATGAGCTTGCATTATCAAAACAGCGAGGGGAGCTCCAGGGATGTGTCTTTGAAGCTGCATATAACCAATGGGAAATTAAAATTAATACTAAAGTCACTATTAGATTTGGAAAACTAGATTACCACACAACAATAAATTCATAAATTATCAAAAAACAAAAATGTATTAAACTTATAAGAGCTTTACTTTTATTGCATTTAAATGGCTTTGTTGTAACACTTTTCTTTGGGCAAATGTAAGCCATTTTAAGTATTTCTAATTCTCAATGAAAAACCTGTGAAACCCTTTGCAAATGCACAGCGAAAATAAAGCCAGAAACTTATTAAAAAGTTAACCTGTTACCCAGGTTAAAATTTAACATTTAAAATAATAACTATTAAACTTTCCATTTGAATATTTATTTATATACATTATCAGGGATGTTGGAGAAATTAATAGTGACTGAAAATCAATTGAAATTCCTTCAAAAAGCAGGCTACAAAATTTAAAGCTTATATAAAAGAATTTACCATCAATTAGAGCCTCAAGAATTTAGCTGCTTAAATATAGGATATAGACAATTCCTGCAATTTGTCTTTACATTGTATTGTTATGTTTTTATATACTTTATTTTTCCAATTTTCTATTGATTCTTTACCAATTCCTGTTTATGGTCTTGGGTTTATATTTTATTTTATTCTGTTCCTATGGATTAGTAAATTTTTCTATAATGTTGGGAGTTTCTATTTTATATTTAATATATCCTGAAAATATTTATCTGGTAAACTTCTGAGGCACCCCTCGCCTTGCTGCTGCAGCTGCCAAAATAATCATAAAACATCAAACTTACCGCCTGCATTTTGCATGTTGTTGCTGACGTTGCTGTTGTCGTCGTCGTCCTCGTCATCATCATCACCTTCCTCATCATCTTCATTGATGACGTTTTCGCGGTCAATTGTTGCAGCGGCCTGTGTTGTTGTTGGCGCCAGCAAAGTAGCTGCTGATGCTGTTGCTGCTGCTGCTGCTGTTGCTGACGCTGCTGTTGTGGCCATTGTTGCCTCGGGCAGGGCATCATTTTGCTGTAATGCGACTAATGAGGCGGCAAAATTGACGTGTTGCTGCGGCGTGAAGCTAAAGGCCGCCACTGATTGAGTTGTTGGCTCGCTTTTAATTGTTGCCGCAGTTGCATGTTGATGCTGCTGCTGCTGCTGCTGCTGCCAGTACTCGGCGGCTATTAAGTGCTGCAGGCTGTGCGTAGGCAAATGCTGGCCAAATAGATTACTCAGATGCTGCAGCGGCGAGCTGCTGCTGGCAACATGTTGCTGCAGTAACTGCTGCTGCAGGAGCAGCTTTTGCTGCTGCTGGAGATGTTGCTGCTGCTGCTGCTGCTGTTGCTGTTGCAGGCTGCCCTGGTGATGGCTGTGATGATGCAGCGGATGGTGGTACATCAGCGTGGATGCTGCAACGGTATCGGTGGCCTCGCCATTGATTTTATATTTGGATGTTGTGGTCGGCGTTGACATTGTTAGCTGGCTGGGATTGTTGCTAATGTGGCTGCTACTGCTGCTGCTGCTGCTGCTGCTGCAAGTGTGGCTGCTATCTCGGTTCGTGTTGCAATGGCTCTTGTATTCAAGTAACATGCCGTTGTTGCTAGCAACGCGCTGTCGTTGCTGATAATAGTTTGCTAGCAACAATGGCATAATCAGTGTTTACGGCTAGCAGCGCCACCAGCAGCAACATAGGTAATCGGTTCCCAAAAGGAGTTCTCGGCCACAAAACACACACACCTCACAAGTTGTGATTACGATGGCCGATAGCCGCTTGGCCGTTGGCCGCCGCTAAGTTGGTCAAGTGGACAAAAGGCCGGGCTGTAATTAGGCAAAGAAGATTAATTAGCCATAAGTGGGTGTGCGGGGGTGCTCCAGTTGAAGCCATAAACTATGCCACAACCAATTGTCATGGTAATAAATAAAAATTTTCTAAGAATATCAAAGCGGGAGAAAATTCTAGTCGGAACCGCCAAAAGCCGCAACAATTAGAAATTCACAGAGCAGCGCCCTGTGTCTCTGAACTGAAAACTCAAATCGCATTTTCAGCTTAGCGGGGAAAATTCATTTATGCAAACTCATCACTCCGCACGCAAAGTTTGATGGACATGTGAACTTGTTTTATCTGCCGTCTTGGCTCCGTTTCTCACCTCTTTCCCCTTCTGCGTTTCTTCTTCCATTTATTTTTTGTCATTTTAATTAGTTCAATTTCGGTTTATATTATTTTGCCTAAATCTTCTTTCATTGCCTGGAAATTTCACTCGGGCGACAAGAGCAATAACATGACAGGGCTGGAAATTAAAATCTAAAAATGCCAATTCATTGTTACTTTTGTTTTGCTTATCGGCCAGTTTTGGAGATGAGGGGAGCAGTTGGGGGATAGGGGATGGGTAGGGGTCCAAAGAGTTGACAACAAAAATCTAAAGTCTGTCAAACGGTAGCAGCCAAATCAAAGCGAATATTCATGATCGCCAGAGGAAGGGTAATAACCCGCAATTAGGCACCAAAAAAAAATGTTTTAGCCAGCACTAAAAGTTTCAGAATAAATTTATCTTGAGAAAACTTGGATAGCTATCAACAGAAATTTATAAATAGATCAAAGAAGTTAAGTTCCCTAATAATCAAAGTTTAATTTCATCTTAAATAATGTTAAAGTTCTTCTAAAGGCATTTTATAAATGGGAAAAAAAGTATTTTATGGTAAATATATATATTTTTTATAAATATTAATCTCATATAAATTAAAACTTAAATAAAAACAGCATTCTTCATTTAAAACATGAGGCTTTTGCAAATATTTTAATTCACTTTATACTTAGTTTCCATAATAATAAATGTAAATAGTGAAAATAGTTCACAAATTCAACCTCAAGTCAAGTTTAGGTATGTATTCCATAAAGATTAGGAATTATATAAAACATTTAAGCATATAAATATTGTTGTTCAAGGCCAAATGTTATCTTTTCAAATTTGTATATATATTTTTTGTTTAACCTTTGATTGTGGTGTGGCAGCGGTTCATTACTTCATGGTATAAATATAGACAATTTCTTGTATAATCTTTATCAGAATATTTTATTTGTTATATTACTATTATTGCTATGGTAACCGCTCTAAGATTGCAATGGAATTATAAAGATAATAAATTATATGCTAGTTTCCCAAATTCCATTTCCTGCCCAAAGTTATTCAAGAATTCCTTTTTCCAACAATAAATCTCAGTGCAGCCATCGATATTTACCAACTGCTAGACGCTTAAAGCCTCTCCTGTGGAGATGGACAGACTCCGATCTCGGCGTCGTAATTACAAGTCATCTACCTGATGTTTTTGACCATTTAAGCCACAAACGAAGAAGCTGGCCAGAGTTGAATAGACGGGACGGGAAACAGTAGCCGATGTGCGAGCGGGCCGGGGGTAATCGTATAAAAATAAAATAATAATCAGACAATAAACACCGACAGCAACAAATTTCCATTCAGGTATGGAGCCTAAACACGCATAATTGCTAATGCCATTTAAATGTGCGTTCGTCGCCGGAGAAAAGAACACTTTGTTAAGCCCAAGTCATGTTCTATTATTGAAGTCGAAAAAATTTTTTTCTTTATTTTGTGGGTTCCCCATTCCGATCTAGATCCGAGTGCAGCGGAAATGTGGAAAGTGACGCGGCCGATTTCTCTTAACCAAAAACTAAGCCCCATAAGCGTATTACAAAACTTATTTTTGGTTGCAAATTGGGAACAAACTGTTTCTCCAGAAGGCTTAAAGGTTTCAGTTGGGAAGAACTTAAGAAAATCAGAAGTAAGCCAAGATTTTTCAGTTGACAGGGTTGGAATTTACATGGAATATTATTTAAATATTTAAATGAGAATTATTGATTAGATTCATTAAGAAGGTAAGTGTATAATCTCTTTATTTTTTTTTCAATTTTAAATTGCCCTCGCTTCGATTGCTACTTGCTTAAAAGTATTGCTTGTTATCGATACAACATCGATGGCTACTTTTACATGCATCGATAATTTTGCAACTCTAGGCGACAACCCTACAAATGGATTTCATGTAGCTTTAAGTTCTTGCCTATATGGTTCCTTTTTTATTTAAATTTGTTTTTAATTTTTATTTATCAGAATGAAATGCTTGGTTTTTCCTTGGTTGGTGTTTCCTTGGTTTTTCTTGGTTTTTCCTTATGATTAAATATTCATTTATTTTTAATGTGATAACTCGACAAAGACCAAAATTTCCTGCGGGACTAGGATTACCTGTGGTAATCCATCGTCTAGTCTTTTGTCGTTTCAAATAAAAAAAAAGTTCTAAAAACCTGTAGCAATGGCTTGGCACCACCCCATTCTGTGCAAAGTCTTTCTAGCAAAAATATTTATTTTCAGCAGGCTCTTAAAGCTCATCAATTTCATTTATTTACGACAATAGAAGTTTATTTTTAACCTAAGTGGACTCAAAATGCTAATAAAAGTTTAACAGAAATTCTATAACTAATTACATTTAATGCATATCTAAATATTGGTCTCTCATCGATTTCTGTCAGAACATTTTTACGTTTCTTATATATATTTTTGAATAATGGGGCGCCATTCGTAAAGTGCCAAATGGAGATTTTCAGCGGCTCATGTTGGCTTAGCCTGTGGGGCTCCCAAAAATGTTAAATACTAAATGAAACAATTTGTGACTTACCAACTAAGACAAATTAACCCCATTGCAGCTCAATATTAATTAGCTCCCGTTTACTGATTGCCGTGTCACCGCTGCCGTCCGCTCCAAATTCCTAATTCTAAACAAATTATTTGTCTTTCTATCTAGACATCATCATTACCCCATTTGGCATTTGCTGCCGTTGGCGTTGGCTTTGACTCATTTCCATTTCCTCTGGTATCACCCTGGGCCCTGGCCCTGTCCCTGTGCCCGTCTTGATAACTGTCTGGTGTTTGTTAACTAGCCAAAGTCTTAATGTAATTGACTAATGAATGGCATTCATTGTTCCAGCTTTTTTAACTTGTGACCAATTTTATGGCTTTTTGTTTCTGCGTCTTCCGGTGAATGATTATTGGGCAGGCGGATTCCCAAGAACAGACGACGACGATCTAATAAATAATTATCACGTGGTAGACTACCGATCGATTTATATAATATAAAACCACTTGAATTGAGGAAGTGCAAGGGTCCATAAAGGGGGAAGTACACGTCTGGAACTAACTCCGGATCTCAATAAACTGAAAATGACTTTATAGAATTTTGATATGAGGCTTTGGCGTTGGTTTTTGATAAGCATTATGGTTGGAATTTTATTTTCTTAAAATTGTGAGCAATATCTAAACAATATTTGCTACCAACAAAGAGATACAACAGAATACAAATAAATAAAATCTAAAAGGCTAGAATATACATACATATCTTATATCCAGAGAGTTAATCCAAGGCCCTATTAATTGGCCTTGTTATTCCTCTCCAAAAGACAATCCCCCTAACAAAATAAAATCCCTCAACCTCAACCCATTCTCACCCTTAATAACCATTCAGTACTTGAGGCCAGAAGTAGGTAGGTGCTATCGCACCGGACCTTACCTAACCCAAAAGATTGGGGCCTCATAACCGGTATGAGCCGATTGCGAAGATTGCGAAATGTGAAACGTGTTAAAAGAAAACAAGCCCCCAATGAACTTTGCACGGACCAAGCACATCAGCCCATATTTCCCGAATCTCTCTATTGTTTACCCCGGGCCAAAGAAAGAAAAGCAAATTCCTAGAACCGCGGCAGCGTGCTCAAGTGAGCTGAAGTGTGTGTGGAGAGCACCCCATAAATGAAATCAGGTGAATTTAATAAACTCTAATCGCGAGCCTTCAACTTATTTGTTAATTTTGCAAATTATATTTTATTGGATGGTTCTCGTATCGCGCCTTTACGATTTTGCCGGAGAAGGTGCTGAAGCACTGTCACAGGACCCTTTTTGCACTTTGAAATTGTATCTTATCGATGCCAAGGAAATCAATAACCTTTATCTATCAGTCGATGACTCGCTAAAGTCTTATACTGATTCATATGTAAATTATTATATGAAAATTATTGTCTAGATAAGACTGTTCAGTGGTATTGATATTTGTCTTTTTTATGACACTTGTCATGGGCATATATATTTTTAGAATGTGCCATCATATACTTTAAAGAGAAATAAAATATCATAGGGTATTGAATTACCTTGTTAAGCGTGTCATAATAACTATATATACTCTATAGTTTATGTATTTAATAAACATCTTGGAATTCACATAAATTAGTATTACTTATTATATAAAATGGTGAAGGAATGGTTTAATTTTAAAAGAAACAAGTACTTCTTGGTGTTTACAAATAAGCGTAGAATTCCTTCTCCTAAGGAAGACCTTTTTTTCTAAAGGGATTTTTCCGAAGAGCTTAAGATACGTAGCCTCTAATACTTTCTTAGCTAGCCATCGGGAGATAGCATCCTTTTATGAAGAATATAATACAAATTAATTAAATGTAGGGCACCTCAATGCCACCTTCAATCGAACCCCTCATCCATTGACACCCATTCAAAATTGATTGGTTTTTCCGTGGCTTCGACAAATGCCAAATGCCTAGGAACACGTCAGCAGCGATGATATGCAAAGTTAGAGGAGTAGGAATCGAAATCGGAGACAAAGACTGAGACGGAGAGGGAGCCGGAGTCAGAGCCAAAAGTCGCTTGAAGTGGCAGGCATGACAGGTGCTTTGGTGACTTTATCTCACACCAGTTCACCTCACTCACTCACTCACCTGCGCGCTGTCTTATCAGGCCGGGCAGGCAAACAAATTGAACTCATTTTTCTTTTTAAACAACAGCTTCGACGCAATTGTCGACACGGGTCTACATAGATACTCCAATAAGACCCGACTCGTCTTGGCTTAATCAGTTCGCGGCAGCAGTTCGAGGAGCACACCGAATATGGTAAATGGGAAAACGAAGTCGAGATAATGCCACACGGAGAAGAGGCAGGTTCTCCATACCATTTTTATCTAATTAGGCTAAGCAGCACAGCGAGCGAACGAACGAACGAACAAATATTTATTATTGTACTGTAAAAATAATCAATCACTTGATCGTTACAGCAAATGGTAATGGTATCTGTATAGCCTGTCTCCTATATACGCCACACAGATAACGGCATTTGAATAAGAAACGCAAGTCAAGGAAACGCAACAAACGACCATAAAAATACCCGGTACTTGATGAGGATACCAAATGCAGGGTTTATTTTGGAGAGTAAATAAAATCCTAAAATAAAACAAAATAAAACTCTATAGGATAGTGCAATTTCTATTAGATCTCAGCCCAATATAAACCCGAAACTCTTTCAATAAAGCAACCTAAATCTCCTTCAAAACTTATATCCCTTACAATACCTTTTTCCTCCTACAATATACCCTTCTCCTCTGCAATCACCGGGTATTCAAGGTAGTCAAAGAAAAGGGAAATGCAGTTCCAACTTGTCACCAGATACTTGAACTCAAAACCGCGGCGCACCACACAAGTGTTATGCTAATAAAACATATCGGTCGATCGCCTTATCAATAAGGCAACAAAATACTCGAACTCGTTCGCCCTCTCAGATATAGATACAGATATATACCATATATATATATACAGACATTAAACAAATCGCGAGGAAGAGGGTGATTTTTAAAGTGTAAATCGATCGGTTATCCCTTCATACTCTGTTTATTGTATTTATTTCAATTTCAATATTATTTATTGCTCTACGTTCGGTGCAACTCGGCGCGATATTGCGAAAGATATTGGAATTATCGGTGTGTGGGGAAGAGGGGTACACTTTATGTAAACTTTGTAGGGTAAACTTTGATGCAGGTTTTGTTTATTGGAAAGAGGGCGCCTTGTTCTTAAACAACATCTACCTTGTTTAGCTGGTATGAATTTCCCACTCTCCTGCAATAATTGCAAAGGAAACACCTCATTTCTTGATAAACAAAATCAATTTAACAGTGTGGGTGGCGGGGAAAACCCCCTTGGACACGAAATCGGAGCAACATAAATTCAAGAATTGTTTCATTTATCAAACGCTGTTCCAGATTACAGATTAGGATTGTGAAATTCAACACGGCTTTTATTAATTGCATGATTCACGATTAGGGTCCAGGTGGCCCGGCCCGGTGAGGTACTATCAAAATAAGCTAAGATGACAAACGGCACTCAGTTGATTAATTGCCCTAATTGAAATCGCTAAAAAATACTTAATACCTAATGTTCTGAGGAATTAAGTGAAACTAACTGCTGGCATTTGACATTTACTATATAATAAACATGTATTCTATTACTGAGGGAGCAAGTGCAACTGTTACTTCTAACTCTTAGTTATACATTTTGTAAATTAATTTATATTTAATTTAATATTTTATTTCAAAATTTTATCTATTTATTTAATTTTATAATACCAAACAAAGAAGTTAATTTATATTTTAGTTTTAATATGAAAAATATTTTGGTCGACTAGTCCTTCTTTTATAACAGAATTATTTTTATAAAGAAATTAACGAATTATCCTTTATTGATTATATTTATGTTTTTTATAAAACAAGTATTTAACTATTACTTTTCATTCATATTTGTCATAAATATTGTATAAGCTTGTAAAACAGCTTATTGGATTTTACTTTCAACTTTTAAGAAAAAGTCTTTAACGATTAATCATGTCCTCAAAGAGTAATTTAAAATAAATAAAAGTGTAGGAACCTTTGTCCTCTTTGTCCTCAAAGAGTTATTAAAAATAAATAAAAAAGAAGGAACCTTTGTATTAATTAATATAGTTTTTGTTCTTAGCCTGACGAAGTCCTCATCCTCAATTTTCTTCTAGACTCTTACTACTCCGTTTAAAATCAATACTATAATCAAATATCAATATTATAAAAAAATATATATTGGTAAATTCTAAATATACAATGTATATTACACACAATATAATTTACCTTTTATTTTTGGTCTTGAAAATAAAGCGTTGAAACTTAATAAAGTTGTTGTTAAAAGTTGAACTAGTCTTGGGTTTTCCTTTTGTTAAATTCACTTTAATTTATTCGCACAGGATTCTTTATAAATTATTACTTTCATAGATGTTAAATTTTTATTTTAATATTTCCTATAACAATTTTTAAATGTTTTCTCTTTTTTTTAAGAAAAATATGCCTCTGATTCGTAGCAGTTTTACAGTTTCGATTCACACAAAAGCCGTCGCCAAAAACGCAAAATGAATGCCAACAAAAGAGTTCGATAAAAAATGATCGCGGCGCAAGAGAACTGAATTTTTATTATGCTTGTATTTTATGAGAAGAAATTTCAATTCAACAGCGGTAAAGATAGAATTATATTATTTTATTTTCGCATAAGATCGCGAATGAAAAAGCGCTGAGGTCGCAAAAAGTCGGAGGAACGCGCGCACTTGTGCTACAACCGCCTGAACGCTGGACTCAACTGAGGCGAGCTCGCCAAAAGTATCTTAAAGATGCGCTGCAACAAGTTTTTCCTTTTCTTGTTTTTTTTTTTTGCCAAATCCATAAAAACAAAAGGCAAATAAACAAACGGGGCAGTGCACGCAAACAAATGCAATTCGCGTACATACACACCCACAGTTATGCACACCTGTGCTCGCTTGCAACATTGCAGCTGAAGCCAGAGAGCCGTATCTGTGAGAGCGGCTCTCTTGCTCTCTTTCTCACGTTCCACTCACACACAAAAAGCTGCGATCGCTCTCTTAGGTTCCACAAAAAGCTGCCCCTGCGAGTGGGACAGAGATAGCCCTCGCACGGCACACACACACCAGCGGGTTATTCAAATCACCTACCTTTCCATCTCACTCACTCCCACGTTTGGGCCGCATCACGCGCTATATTTAAATTTATGATTATCGCTATTCGTATGTGTATGAGTGTGGGTAGCTTGTTTGTTTAATCCAATTGGAGGTGGAGCCGCTCTGGCCACTGCTATTGCCGTGCTCCTCTATCCAATTGGAATAGATCGCATATCGCCGCGTTAACTGTCGCAGGCAGCTTGTGTGGGATTTATTTGGAGCCGTTCGGGCTCTATCCAATTGGATTTGTGTTTAGCAAACTGGTTTCTCCGTTGGCTTCTTATTGGCAGGGCTATTTTTAGGCCACTACTAAATATCAACAATTTTAAAAGAGTTTTAACTGCGATTGCTAAGCATTAGTGATAACTATTTGGCGGTACTTAGACTAAGAAAAAAATATAAGATTTGATTTTTTTAAATTTGAATTAATTAACATTTAAAATTATACCTTTAACCTCTTTTACGTTTTCTCAGTGCTTGTCACTTAAAAAATTAATTTCCTAAAAATAATTTTTCTTATTTGTAGTTATTGTTTATATAAGATTAATGTACAAATCAATCTTTAAATAAATTATGACCTCGAGGAGGTAGAAAATTTAATCTTTGTTTGTCTTTCTTCACATCAGTTAACAGTGCGTATACTTAATTTTCACAATCTTTAAATAGTGAAAAACATTGATCAACAATTAATAATTTACAAAAGTACATTAAGTAGAAGACAGCAAGTCTGCTCCGAGGCTTTGAACCATTGAATAGCGGAAAAAAAATTCAGCTTGAATTCGCCCCGCGGAGATTCCATTGAAAGGGCATTGTTTTGGGCTTTTGTATCGCAGATAGCATTTTTCAGTGACAGACTTAAAGGGGGTTTTTGGGGCTAGAACCTACAAATATGAGAAAAAAAAATTTAAGAATAAGCAATAAGTATACGATTTTTTTAACAATAATAAAAAAAACTTGATAATAAAATACTTGCTATTTTTAAGGAGAAAAACTTGTACATGGTGTTAAAAATTTGTTATTAATATAAAATCGTATATTATTATTCTTCAATCAGTATTAAATGCTATCCATTAACTCATTTCATTTCAAATGCCATACAAATAATTTTATAATATATAAATATAAAAAATAAAAATTACTTAAACCCCTTTTGAAGTAATTTTCCATGGATCCTGCTCTGGGTTACCATGCATATCGCATACGCACGATCTGCTGACACAATTCCGCGAGCAATTAAGTTGATTCACCTCCGCGGGCTGCAATTTGCCGGCGTTTAAGAAAGCTGTCAACGGGATTCAACGGCGATCGGCGACCTGGGTGCATAATGCGAATAATACTCCGAGGCCAGAACTGGGGCTTGGGCCAATTGTTTACCATATGAAGTCCGGCCGGACATTCCAAACTGTCCACTCGAGCTTATTAGCCTGTCGTTTGCATTTCGGCGGCATTTCCACTTTGTTGAAGGCGCCGGCCACCCCGAGAAACCCGGATCATCATCGTTCTCAATTTGAATGCAAATTCCAGACATAGCGCGCTTTTGGTCATTCAAATGTGGCCGCGGCACAGTGGATACTGGACAAAACAAGTTTGCAAATTTGCGGATACCCTGTAGAGAAATAAAGAGTTAATATTGAGGCAATGATTTAATAAATATGTTTGGAAATCTTACAATTAAAATATATATTAAATTTGATAGATAAACATTGAAAGTGTATAATTTATAAGTTGTTACAACATATTTAAAAATGGTTTCCAATAAGAGTAGCAAATAGACTAATTGAAATAGTAGTTTTTGTAAGGCTTTTAATTAGGAGTCTTCATTTGGTTATTTTTTTTTGTAAAAATATCCCTTCCTTGCCTCGTAAATTACATCCTTTTTAATATTAGATATATAAATGCCACAAGAAATATATATAAGTTTTGTATAAGTTTCTAGTACACCAAAAGAATTGATTTCAGGTGTTAATAAGTAGAAAAAATATATATTAGTGACCTGAATTTAATTGGTCTTCAAAATTGTTGAATGATATGTTACTTTTGTCTATTACTTTGCTAAATTATTTCAAAACAAAAAATATATAAATATATTTAAAAATTTTAATTCCAATTTAATCACTGAATGCTTAGCTAAATTATGTTCAAACCCAAAGCCATGAGTTGCCATATTACAAAATGATGGGCTGTCCTTGGGCCTGGTTATTCTTATTATCATGGTTGGCTTGGTTCCTGGAACTCCAATCTATGTTTAAATTACCATTTAAATGCTACTTTCTGCGGCTGTGCGGCATTTCATCACAATGGTACATTCACATTATTCAGCCAGCATAAAATTGCAAACACATATTATTGACACATCATTATCAATCAGAGTTATGCTCAGTTGAAAGTCCGCAATGCTTCCGCAAAAAGATCTTTGGGCGCTTTTCCTCCTGCTTTTCCCTACCTGGGGATTACAGCTAAGTTTTATGACCATGATTTATGGCAGAATTCTTCATAGGCGGCCGTTCTGGTTTGATGGTCCTCCATCGGACTCGGACCCACTGCACCATGAAGCCTCCTCTCCGGATCGGTTTGAATGGAATCGGGCATCGGATCCCCGAAAGACACACTCGCTGACACGCACGTCTAGATGCGAGTGCGAGTGGCAGTGCGAGTGTATCTGTATCTGGCAGATACTGCGCACTCTAGCATGCTTTATGGCCTAATCCCGATGGTTAGTTTTGTTCAACATAAACTGCTCGATTTCATGTATTCCATTTAAATGTCATAGAAAGCGGCTGCAAATCAAATTCGTGTATAGCCCTCTTCTTCGGTTTTATATTCATATTTATTTGCCATAATTTCGTTGCTTTATGGGGTTTATCTTGTTTAATTTAATGGTAATTGGGAGAAAAATAATACAAGGGATTAAAAAAAAATTATGGTTTTGATGTGAGAGTTATCTCAAATTATTCCCTAGTAACATTTAATTTAATTTGCATATTTATAGATCCTAAATGGAATATTCTAGCTGATTACAAAACTCCAATAAAAACAAGTTGTTTGACATACATTTCCATTAAATTCGATTAAATTCGACATACTTCAATTTTATATTACATATATTACATGATAAACAATTCTTACATATTTAAGTTCTCGAGAGAGTAATTATAAATATACTTAAACCCAATTCACTTACAGCTTTTATATCCATTTTAATTTGCCATTATTTCTTTGGTTTATGGGATTCTGTCTTTATTTAGCTGTGTTTCAAATGCATTTGCCATGTCTTAAGCTGTTAGTAATTAGTAAAACAGAGGCATTAACTAGTAAAAATAATTGTAATGTCAAAGAAAAT
>VNJV01014171.1:26235-49236 GCA_008042635.1 Drosophila nikananu | reverse complement strand
GCATTCGAATAAGGAAGAAACAGGGTGCCTGCAGCCTTATCCTTCAGGTCCTGATCCTCCTGCGAAATTGGATTTATTTTTATTTAATTTTAAAATCACAAGAAAATGGAAAATGTATGTGTCATATATTAAGTTTTTTCATAGTTTTATATTTCTTATACATTTATATTTAATTAATTTCTTATTTTAAAGATTACCAATTAAAGTTTAGGTTGAGTTAAAACCAATAAATTTTTAATTTACAGATGTATATTAATTTATGAAACATAATTATAGTGGTCAAATTAATTTGGAAAATGTTGCAAACTTTGATATACACAAAATGGAATACATAAAAATTTTTCAAAATAGAATTTACCTTCTAAATTTATGAATCTCTTTTATAAATTATGTTATAGCAATTTTTAAATATCAAAATTAAACGAATATGTAAACTATTTGGCCTATTTATGATTTTAGGGTGTTCCAATGTTTTAAATACAATCTCGATATATAAAACAAACTCTAAAATATAAATTTGTAAATCAACTTTTTGTAGTATTAATATTTGGATATTATTGGTCATCCCTAATTAATTTGAATAATCATAAATACTAACTAAAATAATTTTAATAATTTTGTATAACTTATTTTTTAAGATCTGCAGATGCTAAATTCTGAATTCAGTTTTTGATATCAATTTAAAGTTGAAATCATTGATTCTTAAAAAGAACTTCAAGCTCAAGTTTTAATGTTAAGGATATTTTTTAAGTTCAATATTAAATTTTCCTTTTAGAAACAAGGCCAGATATATAAAAATAAATCTATTTAAAAGATATTTTCTCATAAATATTCTTCTTCTAACTAAAACGTTGGCAAATGTTTAATTTTTCAAGCTTTCAAAAACATCAAAAATATTTATTATCCCCTAAATTATAAATTCTGTTTTTTATATCACTTTAAAATTGAAATCATAAACTATCCGACCTTTGTAATGTTAAGCATAAGTTAGAAAATATGTATAGGTAATATAATCATCATACAAGAAGAATACAAAAATAATAACGTTAGTGCAATTAATATAAGTTTTAAACTTGTTTCGTTAGGAATAAATAAATAAATAAATATATGAAACGAAAGTGCCCTATATTTTAATATTAAAAACTGCGGTGTATCAAAGCTTAGGCTACTTGTAATGTATAAAGCATATAATATACATTTATAAATGGATTTAGAATATTTTTTTTGCATTCTATAAATTATAGTGTATGCATTTCCAAGTCCCTAAAAGCAGCCCCCTGTATGCCAGGCACATCACTCTCGTGTGAACGAGTGTGTGGCGGCCAAAGAAATCTAGAAAATTCCTTATCGCACCTCAGTGTGCTGCATTAAGTGGGCCTTGTGGCACGGGCACGTTCACACTACTCAAAAAAAAAAGAAAAAAAATACGAAAAAAAGGAAGCCCGAAAAAACGAGACGAGGCGAATCCCTCGCCAGGTGGAAGAGTAAGTCACCGATTAACTACCCGCCCAAAAGTATTTCCACATGCCAACGGCTGCGATATAAAAGTGGGCTGGGATTGGGATTGTGACTCCAGCACAGGGATTTTCCGTGGGGGCGGCAAAATGTATCTTGGACGTGCTGAGGCAACGGCCAGACACCGAGTGTAATCCGTAAACTCTTACAATCGGAATACGAATCGAAATCGAAATAGAAATCGAAATGGAAACCTATCGCTTAAGCGATTCCCCCCGCTGCCATTTCGTGGCACTTGTGAGGAGTTCAAAACGAACTTCAAATATATACAAAATTATGGTAAATATTGGAAAAAATTTACCATGTGGCACCAGGGCCAGTCGGAGGGTAAAAAGTGTTGCCTACTTATTGGGGGTACCTTCGATTAATCCCAAAGTTAAAGGAGGCTTCTTTGTTGTTTGTTTCGCTGCTTGAAGTTCTTATTTCGAGTTGAACAAATATCTAGTAAAGCAGTATATATATATATATAATATAATAAATTTGCAGCATCGATTGGCAGTAACTTTCGCCACTTGAGTTCGAAAAAGTAATGTTAACTTTGTCTCCAGTTGGCAGGAATTAATACAAAGGCTCGGTAAGTAAAAGAGAGAAGGCCAAAATGAAAGTGAAGTGCATAAATTTTACACCTAATTAAAAAGTAAATGTTCGCTTTATGCAAATCAAGTTGTAACTAAATAAATTACAGCCCCTCGCGCGAAGGATTCAGGATGTGCCGGCAAAGAGATGAAGATGAAGATGAAGATGATGATGAAAATGGTGATAATGATGATGCTATGAGAGAATCGGGAGTCCTTTGTTTTGTCTTGTTTTCCTTTTCTCTTTTTTTATCCTGCGAGTATCTTGTCCTTGCGCCTTTCCGTTTCGAGTTGTGAAAGCGAAAATAATGCATAATGCGGCTAATGCGGCGGCAAAAAAAAAAATACTTGTATAAAAAACGTAGGTTGCAGTGAAAAAAAAAACAAGAGAACTCAAGAAAGAATGAAAATATAAAATAGAGAAATGCACCAGCTTAAAAAAACTTACAAATAATATAAAAGCTTTGAACTTACGACCATATATTAAATATTTTTGATTCTTAAAAAGAACTTCAAGTTCAAGTTAATGTTAAGTATATTTTTTAAGTTCAATATTAAATTTTTCTTTTAAAAACAAGGCTGGATAAATACAAAATATATATACAAGATGTTTTCTCATAAATATTTGCCTTGTTACTAAAACTTAACCCAATTTTTCATTTTTCAAGCTTTCAAAAACATAAAAAATATGTATTATCCCCTAATAATATATACTTTTTTGTTACTAATATTTGTTTTATTTTGTATTTTAATTTACTGATCAGTTTTGAATTATTTTTCTCTGTGTTGTACCCGCAAATTGGAAATATGGAAGACGGCAGCGTCTTAGCTCGGCAGCGTGTTAATCACACTTAATCTCATTTTTATTTCTGGGTCAGCATCTTTATTTATTTTCCCCTCCTCTCGCATGCAAAGCGCGCTAGACGCTGGGCCACGCCCACAGGAATAAGGAGGAGGATGAAAAAGGGAAAGCCGCCGCCGCCGCCGCCATGCCGTAAATATCCTTGACAAATCTTTTTGCCCTTTCGGCGCGCCAGGCGCAAATAAAAAGACATTAATTCGTTGTCGTTGTCTCTGTTGCTGTTGTCGCTATTTATGCACTGCACAAAAATTGAGGACCTTTTAATTAATATTACAATATAATGTGTCTTTTTATTTACATGCGTTTTTCTTATCTTTACTTTCCAAGATTATTCTTTTAAATATATTTTAAAAATAAATGTAAAGCTATAAATAAAATTAACTTATAAATAATAAAATTTAATAATATAAATAACAGAATAAAACATTTAAAATAATATAAAATCTTTAAAATATAAAATTTAAACCTGTGAAAAATATTTGATTCAATATTTGTCCTTAAATTTATGGCTACTTTTTTATGTTTATTTTCTAAGTTTATTATTTAATCTATATTTTTAACATAAATATGGTTTAATTAAATGGTAAATCTATAAATAATATTAATAATATTTATGAAGTATAACTAATTAAATGTAATAACTAAGCCTGACAAAAATTCTTCGGTTAAATATTTTTAATATTTCTTATAAACATTTGATGTATTTTCCTTATTATGTTTATTTTTAATCTATATTTTTTAATGGATTAAATATTTATTAAAAATTCAAAAAGCCTATTAAACAAAAAGTTTATAATTTTGTAAGCCCTAAAAATAATTTTTAGCCCTTGTCTTGAATGAAATTTTCCTACAAGTCTGGCTGCCACGCCCTCGCAGGCGTCTCGCCTGACTCCTGGGTCCTTGGTCCTTGGATTCCCTGGGCTCCTAGGACTCCTTGGGCTCCTTGGGCTCCTTGGGCTTCTTGGCCTCCTCTTTTTATGGGCCAGGTAATTTACGTAACGAACCTGACACTTTCTAATTTATGGCAACGGGGGCAACGCGTCGCTGAATTTTTCGCCGTCTGCGGCTGCGGCCTAAGGCCGTTGCCACCACGGTTTTGCGCCCCCAACGCTCTTTCCCTCGGCTTTCCCTGGGTTTTACTTGGGTTTCCTCTCTCTAGATATTCCCCAGTCCCCCCGCTGCCTGGTTGGATGATTATGGCCATGATAATGACGTTGACGGCGCTGCTGCTGCTCTACTCATGAACTTAACAGGTGCCCAGCGGCTGCAAAGAGATTGCGGATTAGCGAAGGATCAAGAGGTGATATAGACCCTCCCACCCCCCATCGGCATTATCAAGTGTTTGCTGATCTCCATGACACAGGGGGGAGGATAATCCAAATTGCCAAGTGTCAGTGGAGCAACAGGAGCAAAAGAAATCACTGTGAGCCCCTCTTGTAATTGAGCCTGCTTTTAACTTTAATCTAAAAGCCAAGCAAAAGTGGGTACCTCAATTTATTGAGAACTTTTCTACCATTTCAAGAATTTATAGAGTATGGAGTGTATAAGACTTTATGGACACATTTTCCTGAGCAAACCCCACAGCTGTTAAATTAACAATTGACCCGCTAAGCCGCTGTGGGCACTTTACTGCAAACAGATCAACACACTTTTTCCTACCAAAAATTCTCCATATATATCCACTATATCTGATTTTTATATATATGTACTATATATATGTGACACCTGAGTGCCATAGCTGGTAGCTCTGCCGGCCTCGAGGTCGCTTTATGACGTCCATTAGCCGGTGACGCTGGCTGGCCATTAAGCGGATTCCCATTATTCTCGTTCAATCTGCAGGCAGAAGTTGGAAAAAACGGGATATATATACGTACAGGGGGATGTGTTGTGAAAACATTTTCGCAGAGCTGTGAAAAAGTGCGGTAAATGTAACCAAATCCGCACCTAATATGCAAATTTAATGAAGTAATTCAAAGGGTCGTCGGCCCGGCGGAGATCCCAAGCATTTCATTTCATTTCAATTTCGTACTCGTCCTCGTCCTTTCGTCCTGTTTGCCCAACACCTTTCCAAAACACACACACACTCGCACACTCGCACTCACAGAGGAATAATTCACGCAATTTGCCGCACATTTTAGTCAAGCGCCAGGGGATAGCCTTTGGGGATGGCAAATGGCAATGGCAAAGGGTAGTCCGGCAGTGTATCACCCGGACCCGGGAGCCGGGACCCGGGACCCCGAATCCCTATCCCGACTGAGACGCAACTTTGCCAGCTGGTTAATTAATAAAATGACCTCTGTCGCTGCTGACTCTGTGATACCCATTACACAGGACACGCACAGGACTCGAGGGAATTTCGACACCTCCTTCAAATGAGAGGGAGAAAAACAAAAATAATGCTGGCGAATGGTTACAATTTTTAGTTTATAAACTAAATACTTATGGAATTTGTTGTAAATTTTTGTTTTTGTGGTTTGTCTGTTATTCAAAACATTCTACAACAATTTTTTGAGGTTTTATAAACCATAAATAAAATAGATAAATTCCGCTTTAAGTAAAATAATTTAAGATATAACTTACTAAATAACTCACCTATTCAATAAATAAGTTTATATTTAGAGCTAAGTTTTACTGTAAAATTAGCTCAAAATATTTAATAAATATTTCAGATATATTTCATATTTAAATACTTATTAAACTTGTTATACATTTTTGTTTTTGTGGTTTGTTTGTTTCATTTTAAACACAAAAACATATCAATAAACATTCTTAAAATATTTTTTGAGGTTTAATTTGCACATCAATAATTAAACCATAAATAAAATAGATCAATTCCGCTTTAAGTAAAATAATTCAAAATATAACTTACTAAATAACTCACTTATTCAAATTTAAGGCTAAGGCTCACAGCAAAATTAGCTCAACATATAAAAAATAATTTTAATAAATATTTCATATATAATATAAAATTAATTAGGAACCCAAAATAAATTTCTAAAAAAAAGAGTAAAAAATTCTCCATTATACAAATATTAAGTCCCTGTAAAGTATTAAAAATAATTTTTTATTGGGTATTACAAAGTCAGAACCCTTCCCTTAGTTATTTTTTGCCTTTATTTCAATTTTTTGGCGCTGCGCTGGGCGAGAACTAAAATATTTGCCGCTTAGTGGCAGAGACAATGGGTCAGCAGGTTGCAGAACACAAAAAAAAAAACAAAAAGCCAAAAAACGCCGGGCTAAAATAGAAATTAAGAGTTAATTGCGTTGCTATTAAATTTAATTGTCGCGCTGCGCTGCGTCCAAAAGAGGGCAACGGTCAGACAGGAGAGAAAAAAAGAGAGAAACAAATAAAATAAAATAAAAACACAAAAGGAGGAGGCATCAAGATGAATGTGTGTCGAGTGCAAATGAAACAGAAAGTATTTTCGCATTTTTCGGTTCAGGGTTGAAGGTTAAATGCCAAAGCATTTGTTAACTGAAAATGCACTCAAATGGCGACCATTAAAAAGGCAGAAAGAGTCCCTTTTGGCATTGATATAAATTGTATATTTTTCTTAATTCTAAGCACGTTTTTCGTACCAAAAAGTAAGGTTACCTACTATTAAAAATAAATTAATATAAGCTAGGTAAATTAATTATAAATTAATTTTAAATTAATCTTCATTTTATTAATCATAAATATATTTTCTAATAGATAATAAAGGAGGTGGAAGCCCTCTTTTTATTATATTATATTATTATTTATATATTTGTTATTTTAAATACATAATTTATTTAATTTCTAAATTTAAATGAGCTATGTTAAGGTTCATATATTAGTTTTATTAATTTTCAGCATAATATTATTTAAAAACCCCACTTATTTGCCTTCACACTGAAAATGTCCTGTAATTGCAGGGACTTTGAGCGGTACTTCCCCGATATTATATACTCATTCGAAATACTCATTCGAAATGCAAAATACAAATGAATACAAATCACAGTGCTCGTGCGCATTCATTCATGCATTCGAATGTCATTCATTTGCTTTATTCACGTACGTTTCGCCGCAATTATGATAATATGATGTGCACATGTCAAGCCAAAATTCATACGCCATGTTGGCCGCACACACCACACACCACACACACTCCCCCCACACACACGCTGACATGGCCCCTCGTGTATGCAACATAATTGAAAGCTGCATGCGTCAACATAATTTTCTGACAACTTTAGTTAAGCATGTAAATTAAGTTAAAAATAACGATGACATTGGTTACATAAGCGCAAATGCAGGCATGGCAACAGGAGGCTGTCGGGGGCGTGGCAGTTTCGTCCTTTTTCGCCGCCTGCACCATATTTTTTTCTGCATTTTGTTACATTTTTTTTTTTGCATCCTTTTTGGGGGTCTGAGGCTCTCTGGCACGACTGCTCGTAATTGGAGCGTGGAATATCACTCTTCATGTTATGACATTTTTTCGCCAACAGCGAATTAATTGTACACCGCCAGAAAAAGTTGGTGCATTTAAGATAATGTCAAGGAAATTATAATATTTATAATATAATGATATAATGATTATAATATAAAAATATAATATATTTATAAAATAATGAGAAAATGTAGAAGATAAACATTGTTTTTTGCTCTAAATCCCTTGTTTATTTTTTTATCCTTTCTATGTTGTCTGTAAAATGTAATTTTTTATTAAACTATCACTTAAATATGTTAGTTTTTAATAAAGAAAAATATTCTATAAGGTAAAGCCTCTTAAAAAATATTAAAAACCATTGGCAATATTATTATTAGGTAATATTATTACTTTATATTTTTCAGAATTTTGTAGTTTTCCAAGTTGGCTTTATTCTCTTTTCTCTTTACACTTCATAACGTTTTCTATTTAGCTATTACTTGTATTATTCTTAAATGTTTTTTTAACCAAAGTCTATTGAGAACTTGTAAAAAATAATGGTGAAAATAACAAAGTATTTATTTTTATATAATAATTTTTTGATAATTTCTTTCTTAACCTTTTTTAATAGCCAACGTTTCATATTAAGTTGCATTCTTCTGTAGCCTTTTCTTATTCTTTTACCTTCTACCTCTAGAACTTCTTTACATTATTTTCTGTCTCTTCTTTCTCTGTAATTTTCTCAGTTATTAATACTTTTGCCTACATATTTTTATAGGCTCTTTTCCTTGCCAATTTTTGTGGCCAGTGCATTTATCTGGCTTGCGACTCCCAAGTATTTGCATGAGGATGTGTGGAGGGCGTGTGGGTTGTGCTGCATTTTCTTTTATATATGTAGTATATTTTTTTTTGCTGCTGCGGTTGTTGCACCCCCTCTTCTAAGCTTCTAAAAGAACAGTAAAAAAATAAGTGGAGAAACGACGACGCCAAGGTTACGCGCTACCTGGCCAGGTATACGACACACTCAAACGCCCCGGAGTCGGAGGCGAAAACATGGCCAAGAAAGGAGCAGGAGCAACCATAAATTGCGACTACATCCTGCTCCCTGTTGCAGAATTTTCTTGGCTGGCTGCGTTGCCCTTTTCCACTGACATTTTTCCGCAGCAGCGGAAAAGTGGCGTCTCTGCCGGGGCCAGAAGAAGAAAATGTAATCAAACATTGGCAATTATTCCCAAGGAAAATAATTAGGGGAAATTCAAAATTGCTATTTCTGGAGAGTAATGTTGCAAGTTATTTTTCATTAAGATCTCTTCAATTCTATGGAAGCAATCTTAAAATTACCCACACAAAAGCCACACACAATTAATTAAAATGTGTTCTTTTGGGGACACTTAACACTGCCGAAGGCTCTTCAGTTTTACGTTATTAAATCATTTTGCGGAATTAAATGAGCAGCGAAATTCAAAAGTCATTTATGCCCAATAAAGCTTTCAGCATCGCCGGATTATCTATAAATCTGTGGTCCAATTTCTTCGTCATTTTGGGCTGCTGCCACTTCATTATCGTTATCATCACAACTTGACTGGTGCTGCTTTTGACTTTTTTGCTTTTCGGCGGGGGAAAGCGAAAACTTTTCCGGAATGAAAATGAGGGGGTGGGGAAAGCGGAGGGGCGCTTTATTAACGAGAACGCCCACAGCGCCCGTAAAGTGCTTCATATTACGCCACTAATTGCATAATTTCGTTGCCATTTTTATTATAGTCGCAGTGCGATGCTCTCTTTGATGTCAAGAGTGCGGTGGTCGCTGTTCAGGGAGGCGTGGCAGGTCCAGTAACAGCCCCCCCGCCCTGCCATATATCCTTTACACAGGAAAAACAAGCTTAGGGAAAAGGATTTTCTCTAAACTTTGGGGATTTTTATAAATATTATGGTGAAATTTTATCTGTTCTGAAAAGTTTTTATATTTTAATCAGTGATTAAAGTAAATTATAGGCAACTATCTGTACAGTAACAATTTCATATTTTTATGTGTATTCTAGCATTTTTTATATTAAAAATAAAATATTTCTATTTAAGTTTAACAAGTTATTATTTTAAATTTAATATTTACCAAGTTACTTTTACTATACAATTATTTTCCCTAATTTTTACTGGGTAAAATCAACAAAAAAAAACAGATTTTCCTGTGCATTCGCTTCCTTTCCACACTTTCCATGCCATTTACGTTCGACAGGCAGTACTGGGAAATGGGTAGCGGGAAATGGAAATGGGAAATGGGAAATAGAGAAGGCTAAACAAGGACAACCGAGAAAGAGAGATGGAGACAAAAAAGAGCAGGAAGAGAGGGGAAGGAGATGGCGAACGACAACGAGAACTGTCGCCCACAATTGCCATTAGATTATTATAAAACGGGACTATTTATTGCATAACATGTACATAGAAAAGAATGTAATGTCTCTGAATTGTCAGCGCTTCCCGAATCGCTTCAATGGAAGTGAAAGGCGTTCTAGAGATGGCAGCAAAATAATATCGAAAAGTGGTGAAAAGTTACTTTAAATAGTATCGCATTACATTTGTTATTATAATAAATATTTGATGTACTAAAAACCTTTGTTAATTAATACTTATAAGTTCTTAATATTTTATTTAACCTTTTATAAATCATATTTTACTACTTAATATTCTTATTCTACTTTTGGGAATGAGGTTGATTGGTCCTCATCGAGATATGTATCGTGTTATCGATGTCTAAAATTTAAACTATCGGTTTATCATGTACAGTCTAGTCTGCATAATGTTACACAATTTTTACACTTAATATTAACTAACTTATGTTTTTTTTAAATATATGGTTTACATTTAATATATATTCTTTTTATCGAGCAGCCTCTAAATTTAAATACGCACTTAAAATAATATTTTAACCAACGCCTTTATATTGGAATTTAATTGGTTTCTTCTTATTTAATAAGTTTACATTTAATATATATTCTTTTGTCCAGCAGCCTCTAATATTAAAGAAAATATGCACTTGAAATAATATTTTAACCAACGCCTTAATATTGAAATTTGATAAGTTTCTTCTTATATAATAATATTTTCCCTTTTAGGTAGAAAATATTTTTTAAATTAAGTTGTTTAATAATTAACGTTATATGTCTTTTATTTACTATTAATTTGTATCATACCCATACGTATTTGAATTTATTTTCCACAACATTTCTGACAAACTTAGAGAACAATTCATAAAAAAATGTCTCTTAACAGGGACACTCATAGCCTTTCTTTTGATTAATAAGTTTTTAACTTGTAGTTTTAGGAATAAATTGTGACAAAGAGCCAGTGCAACTCTTTACCCTCAGCGTCCACATGGCGTATGAGCAATGCCTTATTACTCATACGCCGCGTGCAACGCTTTGATTTCCCGCCATAAAACACAAAGCTCTCGGAGATCTAAAATATATTTGAAACCAGCACAATTAGAACTAGATATTTTTGTAATAAAAAATATAAAGAAATTTGTAATAAATATATAATAAAAAATATAAATAAATTTGTAATAAATATATAAATAAATAAATAAACAATTAAATAAAAAAACCCATCGCTAGAGCCGATATTTCGTAGCCGCAACGACCTAAACCGGCACCAATGGGCTCTGCGAGAGGTTGCTGGTGGTTTCGTAATGCATTCCGAGGATATGGGGTCTGGGCTGCGGTATTAGAGAATGAGGATTGTACCAGTGTCCCGGCCGATTGAGCAGCACTTTGCCAGAGTTGTATATTTTATAGTCGTCTAATAACAATACCCACCTGCAATTGCCAGTGCCCTTGGATGCCCGGGATACCTGGGTTACCTGTGCTACCTGGCTTATGATCAGGCAGCAGTCCAGCAGCTTCCCCCTTTTCCCGATTCCCACTGCCAGATTTAATGGGGTGCCAAGTGCCCGGTATTATGGCTCAAATTGGTATTGTGTGCGACCAGAATTTAGCGGCTTCCTTTAATTTCCCTTTGCCTGCGGCTAACAATTGTGTTGTATTCATGACTACATTTGCTTTTCCCCACTGCTATCTGGTTGCAGCAGCATTTCATATACATATTAAAAAAAAATATATATATAGTATAATTCAACAAAATGCCGCAAGAGTGCGTTGCACGCATATGCAGAGATTACGATTACGTATTCAGGAATGCATGGAGTTTAAAAAGTCGCAAGCCCATAAGCCACAATGGCCACGTCTCAACCGGCTTGACATTTATTATCTGCCGCTGCTGCTACTGCCTGTGTCTTCTTTACTTCGCCACACGGCTGCACTTGCCACATGGGGGTACCACAAGAGAACAGTTCTCTTACAGCAAAAACATAAATGACATTTTTGATATTCATTAAATGTTTTGAGTTGATTTGAATAATTTATCAAGGAGCACAAAAATACATTTAGCAAACTCCACACACACTTCCTGCCAGAGGGTATTCCCAGCTTCGATTTGGGGGAAACTTCCAGGGAACATATGAGTGGGTGGGTGAGTGGGTGCGGGAGTGAGTGAGTGGGTGAGTGGGTGAGTGAGTGAGTGAGTGAATGTGGGTTGTGGCAGGAGGCATGTGATCCGGAGCCGGAGCTCGTTTGCGGTCGACGGTCGCCGGACGGAGGCATTTGCATGCCCGGCTGGGCTTCAGGACGAGGGGAACCAACGGATGCAGGACAACCGAACTGTGGAATTGGCCTTTTGATTTCGTTGGCAAGTTTCGGTACAAAACTCGCTTATTACCAAGTCCGCACACGTTTCTCGCAAATGTGCATTTTTCGCTAAATGTTTTGTAAATGTTTCCGCTCCCCAACTTTATAATTAGTTGATGCTGCCCACAGGGCGAGCGGAAGAGCTGGGAAGAGAGCGGAAAAAAGGAGTAAGGAAGAAAGAGGAGAAAGTGGAAAAACCTAGGGGACAGCGGAAATTATGCAAGTCAAGAGCGGCCTTTGGCCCAAGGGCAGACCAAGTGTCCCGGCAAAGCTGCACAAGTAATGCATTTTCTTTTCTTCAATAAAGAAGAGATTAGAAAACGACGCAGCCTCTCTTATTAATTATATATTCCCTTTATTGTTTATATAAGTTTTTCTTAATTAATTGGAGTATTAAAAATATATATATTTATAAGTAATCCATAAATACTTAAGAGAAAGAGCAGAAAGAACCGGCGCACAAGGACAGAGAAAGTTGAAAGAGAATAAAGAGAACAGTTTTTTTTTACTCACTCACTTTACTGTTGTTTACAATGCTGCTGCAGAGAACTGTTTTGTTTTACTCTTTCAATTTACCGTTGTTTTCAATGTTGCTGCAGCCTCCGTTTCGTTTTATTAAATGTTTAATAACAACTTATTAACAATGAGTTAATTTGAATTAGTTTGCAGAAACACAATTAAATCACATTATAGTTTATTAAACACAAACATCTTTTATCTCATTAAATAGTTTATTAGCACAACAAAAACAACGCACTGATATTGGCACTGCAAAAAATATATAAAAAAAAGTACGCGACAGCGGCTCGGCTTTTGTTTTGGGGCTTGCCAGGCCTTGCCCCCACTTCACTTACACATTTCACTGCCGAGCACCACAATTTTCCACACTTTTCCATATTTTTCGTGAGTTTTTTTCCGCGTTTCGCGTTTTTTAGATCCGCGATCTTCCTGCTTTTGTTTATTTTCTTCCACAGTTCGCGAGCGGCGCAGGGGGAAATGATTTCCCACGACCACGGAGAGAGTCGCTCAGCGATAAGGGAAGGCGGCTAAGCTTATCCTTGTAGGCGAGAGAGCAATAACAGCTGGCCACTTCCAAAAAGCTTCCCGTTTTGACCTGGAAGAGAAATGCGATCCAATTTGCAAGCGATGCGCAGTCGCCGCCAGCTTGTATCTTTGTTTTACGAATTGTAGCAAATACGAATAATAAATAAAATATACAATAAATAAATTAAATAATAAATAAAATACATAATTCATAAAATAAATAATAAATAAATTAAATAATAAATAAAATACATAATTCATAAAATAAATAATAAATAAAAAAAATATACAATAAATATAAATTTAAAAAAAAAATATATATATATATATTAATTAAATTAAATAATAAACAAATTAAATAATAAATAGTAAGTTTAAAAGAAACTAGCTTGAAACAAGCCATTTTATTATACCTTTCCTGGGTATTACAACTTTAGACAGAAATGTGGGAAAAAATTCGAAAACAAGTAAAACCCTTTGAAATATTAAAAAAATTTAATACATAAATATATTTTACTATTAAATAAAAATTTTGGATTCCTAATTAATAAAAAATTTCTTAAACAAAAAAGACAAAAGGATATCAGTAATATAATGATATCAGCAATAATAAAAAACTATATTCAACTACTGATACAAACAAAATTAAACACTAAAATAAGACCAAAGAGGGGAAAATCAAATAAAAAACTACTAACTATTACAGTTTCTTAAAAATTCAATTATTCATAGAAAAAATATTAATTAAATGGTTCTTAATTATATTTTATAAAAATTTGTGTTGTAAATGTAAAATAAATGAACAAGACCATTTCTCATGAACAACTTCTGTGGTTTTAGCATCTCAACTGCCTCTTGTGGCAGATGCAGATACATAGTTAGAGATACAGCCAAAGATACAGCTACATCTCCATCTACACAGCTCAAGATACAGCCTCAGCCTCCCACCCACTCGCTCCCAGAGAGGAAGGCAGCCACGAAGCTGTTTAATTAGATTTTCCGCTGCGAGATGTGAGCCGCGTGATTGAGTCACCACACACACACACAGAGCCTGCGAAGAAAAGGGAAATCCTTGGGGAAAATCCTGAAGGGAAACGTGCTGGGTTCTGCATTTTCGGGTCGTCGAATTGAAGTTTTAATTAAAAGCCAACTACTACACTTTTTTTGGAGGCAATCAAATGCATTTGCAGCACCTGCTGTCCGCAGACTTCCCCTTAACTTATTAAAAACTGTCAGCATGTCAGCATTATGTTAATTAGGATAAGAAGCTGGGGAAACTGTGGCGGCAAATCAATCAAGATGCCAAGAGTGTCAACAAATTAACAACAAAAGGCAAGGAAATGAGAAAAACAAAACAAAAAGTGGTCACTGATTAGCGTAATGGGACGCGGATGTGGCCAGTGGCCACCTCCTCGAGTTGCCTAATTTTAATGCAAATTCCAAGCTGGCGCCCCCCAAGTATGCAGCTGAAATTTGATCAAATTTCGGGTCCTCGCCAGGGATTCGGGTCCTTTCCAGGTGTCTCTCTGTGTGTGTGTGTGTAGGTGTCCCTTTTGGTGCCTGGCCAATTTGAATTTAAATGGAATACAGGTGGGCAGAGCCCAGAATAAGCTGTACATACCTCCCCCTAATAACCTATTCAGATTCGACCGCATTAAGGAATTTAAAGGAAGTATTGGGAATTAACAAAAATTATATAAAACATATTTTAATGAAGATATATGATATATAAGATATAAGATATATATATATTTTTACACCGAAAAAAGCTGGGAACCAAAATCCAATGACATCCAACAAACCCAACATCAAAATCTAACAAAATCCTCTCCTTCCTCCACAAAACCAAAACCCCATTTCATTATAAAATAACTCCGCAAAGTTTGGGTAATTATTTCATTTTTCGTTTGGGGACTAATTCATTGGGAACTTATTTCACAGAGCCCACAGAATCTAGTTCCTAAGTGCAATATGTAAATTTATAAACACCCAGCAAAAGGCCACAAGCATTGCCAATGCCCTTAAATAATAAGTTAGCTTTTGATAAATAATAAATGTTGCTGCGCTTACCGATGGGTGATATCGGCTCTATATATATGGGATATAGAAAAATATATACGTTTCATAGTTCAATACACTTATTTGTTGATATAATAAAAACATCGATTGAAAGACTTTAAAAAACATCGATGCATAGATGTTTTTATTGAGGGCTTGCCCACCTCTGCTTCTAATGTCAAACCTCATTTTTGGGAAAACCTCATTGTCGGAGAAAGCAAATCAAAAATTAAATAAATTTTCTTCGGAATTTAATTTTTCCTTTCCAAAAATTGTATCCCTAAAATGCGCCCCCACTTCAATAAGCCGGTGACCATCTTCTCCGCAGGCGGCGGCCTGCCCCAAGTGGAGTACGCCCAAATTAGCGTCCAAAGGGCCTCCACGGTGGTGGGGATTCGCTGCTACGACTGTGTGGTGCTGGCTTTGGAGCAAAGGGAACTGATGCCGCTGGAGATGGAGCACACGGCACTGCGTATATTTCCGGTGGACAAAAATGTGATAATGTCGTATGCAGGACTAACCCCAGATGCCCGGGTTTTGCTGGCCCGAGCCCGCGGGTTGTGCAAGAAACTGCGGGCTGTGAATGGTGAAGAACCCGTGAAAGTTGGACAAATCACCGAGTGAGTTCTTGATTTATTTTCAACATATCTTGAAGATTAATTTGTTGCATCACAGATACATTGCCAACCTGCAGCTGAGGCACACCCAGGCCCCCGATTGCCGTCCCTTTGGGGTGTCCTGTCTGGTGGCCGGCTACGATCAGCCGATGAAGCCGCGCTTGTACAAAACCAATCCTTATGGCAACTACGAGGAATATATGGCCACGAGCATTGGTCGCTATGGCCAAACGGCTCAGGCCTTTTTGGAGAAGGCATATTCTGATGGTATTGTTCTCAGTCGCCATCGAGCCATCAGGTTGGCCATTGGCGCCCTGCGAGCGGTGAGCCATCCAGAACGCAGGGACTTTGAGGTGTCGCTGCTAGAGAGGAACAATCAATTGGTGAGGCTGGAAAGAGATGCTGTGGCCGAATATGTGGAACGCATGGATGAGGATATGGAGGATTAGGGGGGAGGAGGAAACTGCAAAGGGAGGAGGTAGCGAAGCGAACCACGAGCAAAGGAAGTAGAGGAACAGGAAGCGGAAACAAGGCAGTGCTTTGTAATTATTTATAGAGTGCTCTAACATATTCATTGAGCTTTAAATAACTCACCTTTACTACATATTTAAAATTAATTGAGAATTAACAAAAATATTTAAAAACAACAATTGAAAGCACTGGAAGTACAGGAAAATAGGAAGATGAGGAAGCGGAACTAATCCAGGTTTTAAAATATGTTTATGGAGATCTCTGCTCTTGTTAAGATCTAAGATCAACTTCCTTTGTATATAAAATATCTTTAAAATGTACTTTTAAATAATAAAACTTATTAAATACAACAATCAATCCAATTGGAAGTAGTGGAAATCGTGGAAGTAGTGGAAGAATTGGAAGTAAGGAAAGTACAGGAAGCGGAAAAAAGGCTGCCCCTTTTTTAAATATTTATAGAAAGCTCTTCTATGATCTTTTTAGCTCTTTTAACCTCTCTTTTGTATATAAAAATTTGTTTAATTCCCCTAAAAATATATAAAAATTTAATTCAATTTAATTAAAACTAAAAAAACAGCCTGAAATAAGGCTGCACCTTTTTAAAATATTTATAGAAAGCTCTTCATTGATATTTTTAGCTCTTTTAATAATTTTTTAAATTCCCCTAAAAATAATATACAAATTTTATTTAAACTAATATTTATTTATTTTTTTTTTAATATTTAAAGAAAACTCCTCTATGATCTTTTTAGTTCTTTTAACCTCTCTTTTGTATTTAATAAAACTTCAAGTTCCCCTAAAAATAATATAAAAATTACTACAAAAATAGCCTAAACTGTAGGTTCTTTATTTAAACTTGAAGGAAATGTAACTTGGAACCACTTAAATGTCGGCACCCTGCGGCCACGTATTTAAAAACAAATTAGAAGCTGGCCACTAATAAGTGCCATAACACTAACAGCCACCACCACCCACTCAGCGGCAGCCGCCCCCTCTCCCCCTCCTGCCTCCTCCTCCCCCTCCTCTTTGACCTGTGACCTCGGGCGGTTACCAAACGAGAGCAAAAGGCGCGCTTGAAGAGGAAAAAGTTCAAGTGTCGAGTGCAAAATAAATTTCTTCCGCTGGAAACAAAAAAAAAATGAAAATCAAGGAAAAAATAAGAAAAATAAGAAAAACAGGGGAAATTAGGGAAAAAGTCGGGGGGAAAAACAGAAGCAAAATTAGCAGCAAGGAAAACACTTTAAGGCGTGACCGTGATGAGGAAACGGAAATGGAACATGAACGGAAGTGGCTGAGGCGGCGAATCGAATTCGCAGACATTCCTTCCCTTTCCTGCCAATCGAAGGTCAAAATAAACAAAATAAGAATACAAATTATACATAGAATATATACAAAATATTTCATATGAATAGCTTATTAAAATAAGTACTTTCTGTAAATTCAAGGCTCAATTACCTCCAAGTCTTCTCAAACGACAGTTTCAAGTGGATAAGCTGCAGGTCATGTGTTTTCGTGTTTTTCCCCCTCGCAAAAATACAAAAGAAAAAAACCGCAAAGGAAAATCGAAACTCGGGTACAACACAAGGAGCCGCGACATTATTAGCTCTATATTCCTGACAGACACTTTCAAAGGACTCGCAGTGGCAGTGAAGCAGACAAGCGAACGACCTGCACCGCCAACTTTCCGCCAGGCAATATTGCAGCAACTGCAGCAACACGAAGCGTTTTGTGCAGAGAAAAAAATTTTAGTAAAATATAATAAACATAAAATAAAGAAAATAAGGAAGAAGCCTAATAAAGAATGAGCAAAGTGAGCAAACATTAAGATTAAACTCAATTAAGAGAGAAAACAAATGAAGACTTGGGAGTTCATGACAAAATACTACAAATAAATTAGCATAAGCGCCATTGAATAAATAATATATGATAAAAAATAATAATAAAAAAATCTATATATTAATATATTTAATATTAAATACTAACATTGAACAAGGTATTTAATATTAAATACATAAAGGGTAAATAAGAAACCTTTGCCATTTTTAGGAGTTCTTTTTTGTTTGTGCTTTTCTGTAAATGAATAAAAATGTATAATTAAATATAATAATAATTATATAATATAAAAATATAATATAATAATATAAAATTTAATATTATTTGTATAATAAGTATTTACAGTTAACATTTGGCACAATTGTTTAATTTAAAATAAATAAGAAACACTTGCTAAATAAGAAAGCTTTTGTTTTTTTTAGCAATAACAAAGAATTTAAATGAAATTAGTTTAACTAACTTGAATAATTAATATATATACTGAGAAATAACAACAAAAACCAAGAATAAGTTAAAGCATACGTATAAAAATTACTAAATATTGTAATTGAGCAGAATAATTCAATTAAAAAAGTAATATTAAAAAATAAACCTATTGCTTATTTAAGGCTTTTCTGTTAGAGCCTTTGTTTTCATATTTATAAAACTTTAATAATAATAAACTATAATTCATAAAAATAATTAAATATAAAATAATACAAATTAACATAAGGCTTTATTATTAAACTTAAAATTAATAAGAAACTGATAGTAAAAAATACACCTAAGGCCACAATAAGTATTCTGAAGTTTTGCTTTTATATTTAATAGTAAAAATTTTTAGTAATATAATGTTAAAAATAATAAACTAAATATAAATATAAATTAAATGAATAATAAAAAAATATATATATACATATATAAAAATTATGTACATTTTAACATTAAGCATTTTATTTTTATTAAAATGAGATGTAAAGAAGTAACCTTTTGCTTCTTTAAGACATCTACTTTAAATGTAAAATTAGCTTTAAAATCAATATAAAAATTCGTATTAAAATTCGTATTAAAATTCTTATAAAATTTGTATACCATTTGTACTACTATTTAAGTGCAGTGTACTGGGAACAATATTAGTGGCAGCAACAGCAACATTGACAACACCGTGTTTATATGCAACATTGACAACTTGGCGTGACGCGAAACGAAGTTCGATGTTGCTGCTGTCGCTGATGCTGCTGCTGCTGCTGCTGTTGCCATAAGCATAAGCATCACCATTACCGTTACTGGTGCAGCTCCAGCTCGTGCTCCTTATCCTTCTGCTGCTGCTGCTGCAGCTCCTTCTGCCACTGCCACTCCTGCTGGCGAGCAAGTCATAAAAGTTGTCTGACTTCGGCTTAGCCCACGGTGGAGGCGGCGTCAAGGAATGCGCCATGTGTGCCATGTGCGGCTCCTTTCCCTCGAAATGAAATGCAAAAAGGCGAAGCCACCGTCAAGTGCACTGCAGGAATGAAAGGGGTTATTTCTTGGGTATTATTACTATTCACAGAAATATTCTAAGCCGCATATTTCTTTCAAACCGCTTATAATTCCCAAATGATAGTTTAGGAACTATAATTGATCATTTATTGCCATTTATTTAAGTCTAACACCTAAGAATTTTTTAGATCCAAATAAATATATTCTCAAATCGAGGCTTCACGTGCCTATAGCCCTATTTTATGCTTATAATTCCCAAGTGCTCGTTTTTGTATCTAGCTAATAATTCCCAAGTGCTTGTTCAGGAACTTTAATTAATTATTTCTTGCCTTCCATTAAAGCCAGGTCTAAAGTAATTATCAAGATCCATTTAAATGTGTCCTAAAATCGAGGCTTTAAATACTTTATGGGTCTTATCTTAGTTTATAACTCTCAAGTGCTCGTTTTTTTTACATTGCTTATAATTCCCAAGTGCATTTAAGGTATGCATTTCTCTGCGTGCATTTTTCGCGGTGGCCGCTTTGCATAGCTCCTAAACCTTTGAGCGCGTTGTGTTTTGAGTTTGAGAGTTCGCTGGTTGGGAGTGTGTGGGTGTGTGTGCTACTATATTACATTTTATGTCAAACGCGTACGCTTTCAATATTGACAGAGAGCGTCCTTGCTGCAGTCGGCGGAAGGCGGATGCGAATGCATCACCTGTTCCGGCTGCCGCCCCCTCCAGTCGTCAGCAAAAACATCCTTGTTGCCAGGACTCGATGCTAATGTTAACTTATTTTCGTATATACCTAGATATATATATATATTGTATATATTCCTTCCCTGGCATTCTTTATACTCATTCTTGACTGCTTGCCGCAAGTGACACGTCTGCTTCCCAACCGCAAAAATGTAGCCAAGTTATTTTCAAATAAAGAGAACGCAATTTCACTCATTGCTAAATATATTCGCTGAAAAGGATGCAGGATGCAGGTTGCAGGACGCAGAATGCAGGTTGCAGTTTGCAGTTTGCAGGTTGCATGATGCTGGTTGCATGTTGCATGGCCTTAGAAGGGCTCCCCCAGCGGCTTGATGGTCAGCTGATGCACCTGGACATGCGGGGGCGTGGCCAAAGCGTACATCACACCAGCGGCTATGTCATCCGGCTGGAGCATGGGCAGGGTATCATAGCCACTTGGCAGGATCTCCGTCTCGGTGACACCGGGACTGATGCTCTGCCGAAAGGTAGAGTAAAGAAAAATAGATCACAAGAAACCCATTCCGCCACTCACCGTCACCTTAATCTGCGTCTTGAAGCCCCGAAACTCCTGCCGCAGGATCTCCAGCAGCGCCTTTATCCCATGCTTCGTCAATGGATACATATTGAGGACCTGCAGATCCTCACCAGGCGGATAGATAATGTTATCCCCTGTAAGGCTATTGATCAGCACCACATGACCGGCCACCTCACGCTGCCGCATCGAGCGAAAGGCACGCCGCGTGCAGTGCACCGCACCCATTAGATTCACATTCAACACCTGCTGCAGTTGCTCCACCTCGAGGGTAAGCAGCTGGCCGGGAAACAGACAGCCGGCATTATTCACCAGAATGTCACAGCCACCCAGCTGCTCCTCAATCCAATCGAAGGCAGCAGTCACCGAGTCCAAGTCCCCCACATCGCAGTGGATGCAATGGAGGCGGGATTGCAACTCAGCGGGCAGCTGCTCCTTGATGGCTTCCATGCGATCCACACGCCTGGCCAGGCCAACAACCACCACGCCGGCGTTGACCAGCTGGCGGGCAAGAGCTGCCCCAATGCCCGAGCTGGCGCCAGTCACCACAGCCACACGATCCTGCCAGCGGTCCATCTGCCACAAGGGAGTTGTGGGTGAATTATTGGGGTCATATTTAAATAAATAATAATTATTTTAGAGGGATTTTTATATATATAAATTGTTCTAGATGGTGTTTAATATATACAAAATATTCAAGACATAAATTTATATACATATATAGAATATCCTAGATTATATTTCTAGTTATATTTTTATATAAAGAAATTATTTTAGATATATTTCTATACATAGAAATTATTTCAGTTATATTTCTATATAAAGAAATTCTTCCAAATATATTTCTATATATAAATATTGTTCCAGATATATTTCTATATATTTAAACAATTCCAGATATATTTCTATATATATATTTCTTATGTTTAATATACTTTCCCATCTATATTAATTTTTTTACTTGATTTCTCAGTAGTTTTCTGGTTCCAACTCTCCCCTGACGAGTGCTCCTCTTAACTGCGTTGAGCTGGCGCCTGGTCGGGGCATTATATATACCCCCTTCAGAGAGCCAAAACCCAGCCAGAAGCCAAAACCCAACTTGGGCTTATTAATTATTTACTATCGAACAGCCCAAGCGCGCCGTTCACACGTGAAATGAATAATTGAGAGAATCATTCATCACTCAATTCGCGATGTGCCGCATTTATAAAGCGGCAATTAAGACGATTTTTTAAGAGTTTAATGCTTAGCGTTTAACGGATCACAAAAGTGCCATATAGACACTTTATAGACTCCAGCTAACCTTCCGCATAATAAATCAGTTTTAAGCCATAAAAAATATTTGTTTATATATACAGAAATCAGTAAACAAATAAAAGCCAAAACATTAAAGAACTTTACTGTGTAGTTTGCCAAATAAATCATTTACAACTATTAAAAATAAATATACAGACAACTTAGTAAACAAAGTGACAGAAAAAATAAATCACAGGGGAACCTTAGCGTTAAATAACAAAATATAACCCCTTAAATTTAAAGGGTTTTTTAATAATAACTTGGCTTAAACTCAACTGATTTCAGTCTGGTTTGGTTTTTTCTTCTTGGTTTCTAATGGAGAACATTTCTGCATTCAAAACTATATTTCTAATTTTTTGAAAAAATTTTCACAATTTTGACCCCTTAAAAAAATGGGTAAATTTGTGCTCAAAAATTGCGAACTTCTTCAGTGGTTTTTTGATCGTAACTTGGCTTAAACTCAACCGATTTCAGTCTGGTTTGGTTTTTTCTTCTTGGGTTTTAATGGAGAACATTTCTGCATTGAAAACTATATTTCTAATTTTTTGACAAATTTTTCATAATTTTGCGATGAAACACCTTAAAAAAAAATGGGTAAATTTTTTGGCTCAAAAATCGAGAACTTCTTCTGTGGTTTTTTGATCGTAACTTGGCTTAAACTCAACCGATTTCAGTCTGGTTTGGTTTTTTCTCCTTAGATTTTATAGGAGAACATTTCTGCATTTAAAACTGGATTTCTAATTTTTTGACAAATTTTTCATAATTTTGCGATGAAACACCTTAAAAAAAATGGGCAAATTTTTTGGCTCAAAAATCGAGAACTTCTTCAGTGGTTTTTTGATCGTAACTTGGCTTAAACTCAACCGATTTCAGT
>VNJV01014171.1:0-26151 GCA_008042635.1 Drosophila nikananu | reverse complement strand
GATGGTCAGCTCGTGCACCTGGACATGCTCCGGCGTGGCCAGGACATACATAATGGCATTGGCCACATCCTCGGCCCGCAGCATGGGCAGCGATTTGTAGGCCTGCGGCACCAGTTCCGTGTCCACCAGTCCGGGACTTATGCTCTGCATGAGATCAGATCAGATCGTAAATATATCTATTTTTTAGGCTTCAAAACTAATTGAATTAAAGTCATAAAAACCACAGACATTAGAGTGCCCGAAAATGGTTAGTAAGTGCGCCATAAAGTTCACAATTTAATGGGCTTTTAATTCCTATGCCAAATGCAGTACCCACCGTGACTTTTACTTGGGTCTTGAAGTCCCTCATCTCCTGGCGAAATAGCTCAGTGATTGCGGTCACCGCATGCTTGCTGGCCGGATACATGTTCAGCTCCTGCTGGCTCCCGGGCAGCGGATTGAAAATATAATGCCCCACAATGCTATTGATGAGCACCACATGACCGCTGACCTGTCGCTGCCGCATCGAGGCGAAGGCCTTTTGGGTGCAACTCACCACCGCCATCACATTCGTCTGCAGCACCTGCTGCACGGTGTCCAGGGGCAGGGTGAGCAGCTGGCCACCGGACAGCTTGCCAGCATTGTTCACCAGAATATCGATGCCACCAAGCTGCGCAATGATGGCCTCAAAGGTGGCATTCACAGCCTCCGTATCCGTGACATCGCACTGATGGATGTGGAGCTGCGGTTGCTGCTCCGCGGGAAGTTCGCGGCGCAGCTGCTGGAGGCGATCGAGGCGACGGGCCAGGGCCACCACCACCACGCCGGCGGAGACCAGGCGACGGGAGAGCTCCGCTCCAATGCCCGAACTGGCGCCAGTCACCACGGCCACGCGGTTCAGCCAACGTTCCATGACGACGATTGCCGGCGAAATGAAATCACAGATCGGGAAACGGAGATCTATCGGCGAGCTGGGAAGCTGCTGATGCTGGGGCTTTTCACACAGTTAAAAAAATCTTAATTAATAATTATCCCAAATAAAATGTAATGAACATTTTCTTATAGCAAAATTATGCCATTTTTTAGACTGAAAACAAGGTAAAAATCTTAATTAACAATTATCAAAAATAAAATGTAATGAACATTTTCTTATAACAAAATTATGTAATTTTTTTAGGCTGAAAACAAGTCTAGGTTAATTTTTAACCAGACAAAGTAGACAGCTATGAATTTGGTTCATTACCTAATTGAAAGCTTTTTTTCTTGTAAATAATAAATTAAATAGCAAAAGAAATATAATTTCATCTTAAAAATGCCTTAATATTTTTCTTTGCCACAAGACAATTATTTAAACGCAAATCTAAAGGAATGTCACTTAAAAATTTTTGACTAAAAATCATTCATATTTAAACATTTTTCTAAATATTCTGTAATATTAATTTAATATTTAAAATTATACCAAAAATAATAAATAGAAAAAGAATATATATTTATTAATATTTAATTTAACATTCAATAAAAACAGAATGTTAAATTAAATATTCAATAAAAATTCAATAAAAACAGAATGTTAAATTAAATATTAATAAATATTATGCTTTTTTTATTTATTATTTTTGGTATAATTTTAAATATTAAATTAAATAAATGGCAATAGAAATATAATTTCATCTTAAAAATGTCTTACGTTTTATTATAACATTTTTATTTGCCACAAGACATTTAGAAAAACGAAAATCTAAAGGAATATCACTTTACGTTTTTGCGTAAAATTCATTTATATTTAAATATATTTCTAAATATTCAGTTATATTAAACTATTTTTTTATTAAATGTTAAATTAAATATTAATAAATACTATGCTTTATTTATTTATTATTTTTAGTATAATTTTAAATATGATTTTAAATATATTAAACCTTTTTTTGAAACTTATATATATTTGCATTAAAAAGCATCATAGAAAATGTAAATAGTTATATATAAACTTACAGCTTATTTGGCAGCTCTTTTAAAGACCATTTCTTAGTTAAAATATATTACTTTAAATTTAAATTAAATTTTAATTAATTCTCCTTTTTCTGTGAGTGTATTTACGTCTACCTCATCGCATTACGTCTACCGATTGCATAATTTAAACCCACCGCAGCTGGAAAAGATCGCATTGCGGTTGAGTGGCAACCACAATTGTTTCAGGGGAAATAGATCGTATTTGCTAGCTTATAAAATTTATAGAAATTTACAGATTTACTAAAATACCCAAAACTACTTAGCGCTCAAAGGAAAACCCCTCATAGCCCTCATAGAAAAGAGGAGACGAAAAGCAAACGCTGCGCTGGGCATCATCATAAATACATTTTGTTAGCTGATTGGATTATTTATGGGATTATTTGTACCTGCCAATGAAGGCTTTATAATATTCGATGCCTTCAGTTGTTTGCTCCCCTGATTCCCGATTTTCCCCTCTCGTTTTTCCCCAATTTTCCCTTACCGATTTCCCCCTGAATGACTAAATCGATGTTGTATATGGAGAGGAGTACGTAATGAAATATTGACGGCTCGTATTCGCAAGTTTGTCGCAGCTGCAAGCAAACAACAACAAGACGAACAAGAAACATAAAAACAAAAACAGAAAATGCCAAAGAAAAACAACAAGGCTCTCCTCCTCCTCCTACTCCAAGACGACGACAGCTGCACAAAAGTTTCCCTTTGAAATATAAATAAAAATCAATTTGAGGCGCATTTTACAGCACCGAAACTCAAACAGAGGCGTCGGCTTGACGGGATACAAAAAAAGAGAAAACGATGTTAGGGGGGGTCAGCGATTTCTTGGAGGGGTTTCCTGGGATGTGCCACCTACGCAACCAAATGTCGGCAATAGTTAACAAATGTCATAGGGAAAACTTCAGTGCCGACAGGTTTTCCTGCACCGAGGAAAAGCAGGGAGAATGGGAATTAAAATGAGTTATTTTTTAAATATTTAGAAGTAATTTTTAATAATATTCTTACCTACATTTTGTCTCAAGGCTTTAAAATTTGAATTTAATGTCAAGTAAATTAAGTTTTAAACAATTAAAGAATAAACAAAGAATTTGTAGTCTTAAGTTTTAGTTAATTTTTAATCGGTTTTTCTTAGAAAGAATTTGTAGTTTTGTGTTTTATTTAATTTTTAAACGGGTTTTCTTAGAAATAATTTGTAGTTTTGTGTTTTATTTAATTTTTAAACTAAATTCAGGAACATTTTATTTATAAAAGTTGTTACAAAAGAAATAAGTGAAAATATTATTAAAAAATGTATGTAAAATATATTACCATTAATAAAATGATATTTTGTGAAATTTAAAAGAACTAAATTGAGGAAATTGTAATTAAATTTTTAAGAAATATATAATTATTAATTTAAACTAAGATAAATATAAAAATAGAAACAAACTCACAGCTGAAGTCAATGCTTTATATTTGCAGTTCCAAGCTCCACCTGAAATAAATAAAAAAAATAGACAAATTAGTTTTCATTTCCACAGAAAAACTACCAAAGTAGTGGGAAAAATATCCTATGGATTTTTAATAAATTTTTATTTTTATATTAACCTATTTTTGAAATATATATTTTTAGGCCCCGCGATTCCCTGACTGTAAGTCCTGCGCCGCCCTGCAAGGCACACGTGCTATTTGCTCACGTGTTTATGGAAATTGAGCAACGTATTTCAAGTATTTGGAGGCGAGCGCCGTTTATTTGCCGAGACGAAGAGCCGAAAGGCAGGAAAAATGCGCATGAAAATTTCCACTGATTACGTATTTGCTGAGGAGGAGCTGAGGAAAATGGAGACTGGGAGATGGGAGACTGGGTGCTGGGAGCTCCGAGTGGCAAACAAGGCCAACTCGGCTCAAGTGGGTCCCGTTTGCCGCAAACTTTTCGGCAAACAAGGATCTATTAGTCGCATTAGATGCGCCAGGATGCGCCACGATGCTTCGGGATGTGCTCCCCGAAAAAGGATGCAAAGGCAATGGCAAAGGCAAAGGCAGAGTCGCAGGCTCAGTCGCAGGATGCGGAGTTGGATCCCCGGCAGTGGTCAGAGTTCAATGCCAGCATATTGTGCAAATGCACATGCAAATTGGAAAAGCGAAAAGGAAAACGGGTGGAAAATGCAGACACGCTTCTCTCCCCCCTCTACAGTGAGTCCTCTGAATTATGCAAACACAGAGAGGCGTAAGGATGTTCCTAGTTTTCTAGGTGTCGAAGGTAATCACTGGATTTACACTTTACCAATCAAGGTTCTGGGTTCTTTATATATAAAAATATATAAAGTTTATGAAGAAAAAACAGTTTAGTTTAGTAAATAAATAAAATATAATTAATTAATAAGAACCTTATGTTCACATATAAAAGGTTCGAAAATATTTTAGTTTAATAAAGAAATATATTTTTAAAAGGTTCTTTTGCTTTTATATTACATTCGTTTATTTACTTAAATTGGTTAACTTTATAAGAGGTATCAAGGTATTTTATATTTTAAATTCTTACATTTTGAAAAGGTACTAAGGAATATTTTATTTTTAAATTCTTACAAGTTAATTAGTAATTCGGCTCTTTGCTTACTTGAAAAATATTTTATTTTAAACTTATGGGAATATAAAAATTGTTCAAAATATTACAATAAATATTATTTAAGGTTTAATGGGTTTATATATAAAATTCTTAAAGGTAAGTCAATATAAATATAATATTAAAATAAATAAATTATATATAAAAAGGCTTACAAATATTAAAATAAAAGTTATTTAAAGATTAATGGCAATATTTGTAGTCTTTCTGTTGCTTAAAAATATTTTAATATTAAACTTGTTATTTATTTAGCTGCTTTCAAGTATCTAAAAATATTTAATTTTAAGCTGGGATTAAAAAGAAGGTTAAAAATATTACAATAAATATTATTTAAAGGTTAATGGATTTATATATAAAATTATTAAAGGCAAGTCAATATTTTTGGTCTTTCTGTTGCGAAAAAGTATTTAATAACAAAATTTGTTATTTATTTTGCAACTTGCAAGCATCTAAAAATAATATTTATTAAACCAAAAGCCTGCAAAATAATCTACAAATTTGTTAATTTTCTTACAAAAAATTATACCAACCAAAATAAATCATATTTTGTAAATAAAAATATAAACTATATTAGTTTCGAAATAAAAATAAATATTCTACCCTCATTTTTTATACGAAATTTGTATTATTATTTTGCACATTCCTCCCTGTTAAGAGGCTCCTCGTTTCGGATCCGCATTTTCCCCGGGAAAAATCCATCTTGTAGTTCTTTGTGTTCGGGGTTTCTCTTTCGGTTTTTCCCTTTTTCCCAGCTACTTTGATTACGCATCGCATACATTTTGCCGCTTCAACAGAGGCGAGTGGAACAGCTGCTGCTCCTGGCTGCGGATCCTTGGAACTGCTGCTCCTGATGCTCCTGATGCTCCTTGTTGTGTCTTCCGCTGCTCCTGCTGCCGCCTCTGGTCATAATTCAAATTTGCAGTTTTCTATGCTAATTCGCCTGATATCGCCATCGCCGGTAAGATGGCGGCGGAATCTCGAATCTCTGGCCACAGAAAGTGTGCCGGAAATTTATGCAGTCCTGGCCATATGTGGTCCAGTTGCCACAATACCCTCCCTCGCCTTGTACTTCCCCCGCGGGGAGAACGGAAATTTGCGAAATTCAAATGAGAAATAAGGCGTAAGGCAGTCAGTGTTGTCCAGCTTTGTGGCATTTAAATTAAGTAACTATTACTTTTTTGTTTATATTTAAAATAAATATCAGAAAGCAAGGTATTTTCTTAATGATAAATACAACTTATTGATATTTTATTTAATTTTTATTTCCTATAAATTGTAGCAATTGTAGCCTGTCTTCAAAAGGTTTTTTTTTAATGATAGATACAACTTATTGACATATTATTAAATATTTATTTTACTATCAATTGTAGCCTGTCTTGAAAATGTTAGAAATCTATTTATTATAATTTTAATAATTATATTGCATGTATTTAAAGTTTTTAATTTATGATTTATCTTAGTATTTCTTGTAATTATTACTTTCTGGTAAATTTCTTGAGCTCTAATATATATTTTCACATATTATTTTTAATGATTTGTACAACTCACTTAATATTAAAACATTTGATTGTATTATAATTTATTAAAAAATTTATTAATATTTTATTTAATTTAATATAATATTTAGTTCATATAAATTGTAGGTCATTCAAATTGAAAATGTGAAAGATCAATTATAATTTAAATAATCATATTGCTTTAATTTATGATTATTCTTTGTACTTCTGGTAAAAATTAGTTTAATTATAAAATGTTTAATTGTATTACAAATTATTTAAATTTATATTTAAACTGTTTTTAATACAAAAATGTATAATAAATCTCGTTTTTTATGGTGATTATTGTTGATTATATGTTGTTAATTTTTTGAGTCAACAAAATTTAAGTAATATTTTAAGCTGCTCCCAAAATAAGTGATAATATATTCTTGGATATTAAAATAAAGTTTCTAAATTATGTATATTTATGGGCTTAAGTGTATATTTTTTAATGTTATTAGACATTTTAAAGTCAATTTTGACAATTTCTTATATTAAAATATTTTTTACATGTTGTTATAATTAAAATTTAAAATTGCTTTGATGAAAGAGAGGATTTATATTTATATAAGAAATAAATATATGGGTAAATAATGTTTTTTATAGTTAGATATTTTTATTTATTATATATTATTTTTATTATTTATTTTTATATATTATATTATATTATATTTTAAAATATAATTAAAGTAACATTGTTTGTTTCTTAAACAAAAAAAATTAATAATATTTTTTGGCAAATTTAAAATTTGTTTCAATTGTTAGCCTATTTTTTTAATTTTTTAATTCCTTCTTTTATCAAAGACGTATTTAATTTATATTATAATAAATATCTCATTTCCCAACCTAATAACTAAACAACTAAAACAATTGTTAATAAACATAAACCTATAGTTAATAAAAGCAAAATAATGATAAGAAGTCTTATTATTTTTCTTTTATTAACTTTAGGTTTATGTTTATTAACAAATTGTTTTAGCTGTTTTCTTTTAATAAATTAAATTTAAATTTATTATTTCTTGGATTAAAAATGATTTTTTTGCCAAAGGAAAATATTTCTTAAGAAGGCAATTATGTTTAAGCTTTTAAATATAATTTAAGTTTTTCAAAAAAAAGTACCTACAAATAATTATTTTGAAATACAAATTGAGTTCATGCTTTTGCTTACATTTAATACCTTTAATCTTGGCTTGCTATTTAACTTTTCTTATTTTTATTTTATGTTTCATATATTTTGCTTAAATTTTCCCTTTATATGTAGGGATTTTTCCCTATTTTCCCAACACTGATTCTCTTTCTCCTGAAAGGACCAAGCAGGACCAGCAGGCGACAAGTGAAATGTGCAGGAACACGCGACATTTGCGATTTGCATTTGGCCCTCTGACCCTCGAAGGCGTCGCCAGCTGTTTTCATTATGCCAATTTGTCTTGGTCCCAGCTCCCTTTTTCCTGCTCCCCTTTCCCAGCTTCCTGCTCCCTGATCTCTTCACAGAGTCCCAAAATCCTGGAATCCACATAATTATGTAAGCAGCTGCTGGCCGGGTTGCCTGCTTTGCCTGCTGCCGGCCATTTGGCTGGTTTATGCGTTTGCTTTTATGGCCAAAAGTCCTCAACTTGGGTCAGGTGAGTGTATGTGTGTGTGTGCGTGTGTTATGACCGCCAATAAACTGGCCAAAATAACCGCACAAATCGGTGCCTGCAACAATGTCCTGCAGGATGCTAACTGCAGACAGCCTTCAGCCTTCAGCCTTCAGCCTTCGTCATGATTGATTCGATTTTAATGCGTATTGCAATTTATTTTTATCTTCGTATTTTGGTATCTTCTTATATTTTTGTATTTTTATTTTTATTTTAATTTGGATTTTATTTATTTGTCCCTTTGGCTCGCCTCAGAGGAGAGTAATTAGTTGTAGTCGCTGGCTGCCAACTGGGCTGAGGCGGATATCCGTTTTGCTTGTCTTTTGGCCAGGTTCGTTCTCAGTTTCAGTTTCAGTTTATGACGGCTCCATCCGCCACCAGCAAATTTGGCCAGCAGCCAGGATTCCGTCCAAAAATGCGATTACAAATGCGGTAAATGGCGCGATTTGTTTTGGCTCCGCGGAGTTTTATTTCTAATCGGGTTTTAAGCAGCTTAAACTTGGGGGAAATAAATTAGGTGTATTTTTAAATGAAATGTTAACTTTAAAAAGATAATTATTTCGATGACAGAAATATTACGCAAATCTTTACAACATATTTAAGAATTTTACAAAAATAAACATAAGAGCAAAAAATGGAAAACAACTTAAAAGCAGAGTGAAAATAGTTCACAGAGCTCAAGGAGGCAAAAAAGTGGAAATAAACAACACAAAACTACCTGCAAATTGTTATCCTGTTTTCAAGTAACACTTAAGACAATTGCCGGGAACTCCTCTGGTTCCTTAAATATTTATTATATGAAAAGCAAGCGAAAGTGGAGGCAGTGGCCAGAGGCAAGCACTCGGAGGGTGATTTTCACGGGGAGCGAGGATGGGAAATCTCATTTGGAGCTTCCTTGGCAGATGCCAGTCAATCGTTTCAATATTATTCAATAACACGCCTCCAGCCCTTTGCCTTTTGCCTTGGCCAGATGTCAGAGGCGTCTCTCATATTCGTAAACAAGTTGATTTCGCTCCTCGGCAGCCTGTGTGTGTCCTCATGTCATTTATTTCAGCTCATTTATTGATTCATATATTCACATATATATATTCCTGCGGCTGGCAGGAGCCGAAGGAGACACGTGTTCGCCGCCAGATATATGCCAGGATCTGGCAGATATAACAAAAGGACCCGTGGACGTGCAGGACAAATGCCAGAGACCAAGTGGCCATTTGCTGTGAGTTTTACAGGGAAAAAGATTAAGGAGAATGTATGAAACTTACAAATAATAAATATTTCACATAATAAATATTACGAATAATAAATATAACAAATAATAAATATTACAAATAATAAATTAAATATACAAAATAATTGTATAATGTTAATCAAGCTTAGAAAAAATATATTGTTATGGCTTATAAGCTCCATCTTATTCTTTGATGGATTTTTAATATTTTTTTAAAAACCACAAGAGAAAACTTACTTCCTAAAAAGCTTTTATTAAGTAAATTCTATATGTTTTGTATAAAGACTTAAATATAGATATTTTTGATCAAGACTTAAATATATGTATTTTTAAAGCATATAAAAATTGTACTTATTTTCTTATGTATTTTTATATCTTTAAAACAGTTTAGGAAAAACATTTCAAAATTAAGAAGAACTTTCCGTCTTTCCCTACGCCTTTCTTTAAATCAGAAAATTCTATTTTTAATTTGATAAGTAAATAAATCATATATTAAATTACGATTATTTTTAATTCTATAGTTAAATAAATCATAAATTAAATAACTTGTTTTTTTTTAATATTTACAAATTAAAATATTTTTCTTACTTGCTTTTATTATACATAAAGTATTTCATTTTGTATTTTATTTTCCTATTTCCAATTCAAATAAAAATGCTTTAAAGCTCTGTTAAGACTTTCCTTTAATAAGTAAAATCTTACGAAATCTTATTCTTTACTTATATAAATCATAAATTTAACCATTTGTGGTATTTTTATAATTGTTTAATTTTTTTTAAGCCATTTTAGGGAAACTTATAGGGAAAAGAACATGTCTTGCAGCTCTTTTAAAACTTTCTTTTAATCAGAAAAAATCTTCTTAAAATTACTATTAAATTCTACAATTATTTTATATAAATCAGGCCACTTGTAGTATTTTTTGTTGTACCCCAAATGAATATATTTTTTGTTCAGTGCCTCCCGAAACTATCAATTTGCTGCGGCGTATTTTCATCACGTGTCCGAGTTGGAATCCAGCGGGTCGGAAGTAAACTCATTAGGCTCCAGCCAGGTGCCGCAAAATCGGAGAAAGTATGCCCAAAATTAAATGGTAAATTCACAAATATATAAAGATATATATATATTAATATATATATAGATAGAGAAGGAGAGATAGAGCGGCAGAACAAGAGGGGTAGCTACATGTGTAACCCGGAAACGGCAGATTTATTTGACTCCAAAAAAAAAAACCAGTCACGTCACGGGATTCCCAAGGACTGGCCGCAAAAGTTGAACATAATATTTTATGAGGACTTCATGCCCAAATCCCAGCCAGAGTCCCATGTGTGTGGCTGTGTGGATGCAGTGATTGCAGCAGCAGCAGCAGCATCCGGATTCCGAGCATCCCCCATGATAAATGGCCCCAAACATGCAGCCAAAAATGTGCTCCTGCTGCAGAGACGCAGGTCTCTGGGCATGATGTATCAAATTATGAAGAAATAATAACGAAATGTTGCACAAAAGACACATCCTTACAACTGTTGATGATAAATGAAGCCAAGGGCAAGTCCTTCACTTGGGGTTCATGGATGCAGCAAAGCTCCAAGATGTGGTCTTAGGAGAGAGGCAGCCCTCGTTTTTTGGTTGACTTTTTGTTTGACCAAAGTTTTTGCCTTGGAAAACATCAAGTTTTAAAGATTAATCTTCAAAAACAGCAAGTTTTAAAGATAAATAAATAAGGGAATTTATTGAAAATAATTTATGGTAGTTTCTGAAGTTCGTTTTGGCACTAAAACATATTTTATAAGCTTTAGATTTATTTATTGCAATATCTAAGTTCACTTTTCTGCTTTCAAAAACAGCAAAGTTTTAAAGATAAATAAATGAGGGAATTTATTGAAAATAATTTATGGTACTTTCTGAATTCCTTTTGGCACTAAAACATATTTTATAAGCTTTAGTTTTATTTATTGCAATAATCTAATTCACTTTCGTTTGTTTATATTGATTTCTAGCTTTTCCCTTCTCTTTTCCCCTTTAAATAATTAATAAAACACATTTTGCATTGCTTAATATTTGTTGTTTCAATATTTATTTTCTCATTTTTGACTAGTTAATGTTTCCATCATAATGCTTTTGTTGTTTGGTTTTGCTTTTCGGTTCATAATAATTCAATATATTGTATTTAGTTGATCGGTTAATATACCATTTTAGCGACCACTTCCTGCCGCAATTAAACCCCGTTTTCCGACACGGATCGGGGCTATATATTGCGGCGTAGGTCGTGAATTTTGTATAATTAATATATATACATATATATGTATATATATATATATATATAACATGTGAGAGTGTTTGTTGTTCTTTTCGGCTTTCTTAATTTTGGTTTTTATTGTACATACAATACATATGTTATAGACGATATATAATTTATGTAGAATTAAACGTAGGTAAATAATGTAACATACAATACATGAATGAGGGGGCTTCTTAGGGATACAATATACATATTTTCTATTATAATTCAAGTGGTGAGTGGTGTCAGGGGCATGGTTGCATTTGGATCAACGTTATCGATAGGTCGGACTTTGGGTTATCGAACAGAGGCTAAACAGAGGTGAGAGTGGAATATACATACACATATATTCCTATTTAACACTCAATTAACAAATCTATTTATTATGCAATCTTTGCTAGGTAACTCAATCAATCAATCAATCAAATACGTGTGGCATATAGTTTATGTTTAGTTTTAGTTTTAGTTTAGCTTTCGATTAACCCCATCTCCCATTTAATGTACTTAGTTTTCTCTTTTTTCCTTTCAACAAAGATGATTTGCCTATATGGTTTTATTTTTTTGTTTTTATCGCTTTCTTGTTTTTGTTTTAAGTTTGAATATAATTTAAATTTGATTCACAACAATAACATTTGAATATGCTTTTCCATTTCCGCTTTCGCTTCTTCCATTTTCCCCGCTGGAGTTTGCTGAAGTTTCATCTCTAAATTTATCGTTAAATCAATGGTATACGTAAAGCTTAGAGTGTATAATCTGATGTGGCTATGGATAGTCGCAGTTCGGAGTTCGCAATTTGCTATTTTACTATTTCAGGGCCTGACCGCCAGTGTTGGTTAAAGCTGGCAGCTTGCAGCGAAGTCGTCGTCGCTTTACGTTCAGTGTTGGTTAACCCTAAGTAAAGCCAGGCAGCTTATTCAGTTACGTTCAGTGTTGGTTAACCCTCTTTGAAGCTGGCAGCTCGGTTCCCGATGTGTGTGAGTGTGTGTGCGTGTGTTGCCCTCCAGTGTTGAGCTTTCGTTTTTGTTTTTTTTCCCGAGTGGTGTATTGGGAGGGGGGAGAGTGGCATTTGGGCGTTAACGAACACTCCTCTGCTCTGCTCACTTAAGCGTAGTTGAGAACGATGTATGATGGTTATGTACGTTGTATGTATGGCGAAATTGCTTGTCACTTGTGGCTTAATCCCTACCTCAGATCAGATTACATCGGCGAATATATAGAGCATATATTTATATATATATATATCGTTTAGTGTTGGTTTAGTGTGTGTGATTATAACCATTATCCCTATGCATATGTATGGGTTGACTTTACGTTCGATTTCTGGTCTGATATTGATTAACTTTAACGTGATCGTATGGCTACAAGTAACGCAGTTTAGTTGGTTTTAGATTTAGGCTAAGTTAGTTGCTGTTTTTTAGGGTTTTAGATCAGGAGGATATATATGTACTATATATATGTATGATGTTCTAGCTAAGACATCCAGTTCTCCTCCAGTATTCAGTTGACGTTTCTGTGTGTCGCCCATCAGCATCAGACACCTCTTTCCCATCTTCTTTGGCTTTTTACACAGTGTTCATCGTCATTAGCCTCTCCATCAATCGATTATCAGTTATCAGTATCGGTTATCGTTCATCGTTCATCGTTCATTGTTCATCGTTCTTCAGCCGCTTCTCTTAACATTATTGTCAACTAATCTTTACCTAACTCCGAAGCGATGAACACGCTGCACAAGCTAGAGGGAAAATTGCAGCAAACGCACATGAAAATATATATGTTTATATATATATATATAAGTATATATATATATAGGTAGGTAGGTAGGTAGGTAGGTATATATTGGGGGGGAGATATATCTATGCGTATATATAATATGTATATAACAAGAACGAGTTTTTTGGGTAAACCATGCACGAGGAATATCTACAGAAAGCCGCTTAGGTTTGGCCCTGCCATTCGGTTTGCTTTTGGGGATAGGATTTCCGATTTCCGGTTTCCAGTTTCCAGTTTCCTGCTTAGTTGGAATCCGTATCCGAATCGCTGGGCGGCACTGGAGAGGCCGTGGGCTTTGGGGCCGAACTAGTGGTCGTCTCCTCACGAATGGGACGCGTTGCCGCCAGGTACGCGTTCGTGGACTCGCCGTGCGTGGTCTCGATGCCAACCCTGGAAAAAAAACAAGGAAAATGCATTAAATAAAATTAATAGGTTAACCGAATTTCCCCCAGGTTGTGAGAAAACCTATGGGATTTTGATGGGGTTTATAGGACTTGGACTACTCACTTGTACTCGTGCCGTGCCAAATAGCGGACATACTTCTCCGGCGGCTCATCGGCATCCGAATCCTGGACACTCACGGAGCGCACGGTGGTATGCGAGACCTGCGTGGCGGGCATGGTGAACTCCACGAATGCGTATGGCGCCAGTTCGCTGGGTATTTGGTCGTACGAGGTGAGGGCCATACGGCAGACCAGCTGGTGGGTGGTGTAGGCACCTGAACAACGCCAGAGAGAGAGAGAGCGATTTAATAAAATAACAAGATAGTTTAGACCAAAGATCTTTGCTTTCTCAACCTCCTCAACCTTCAACCTTCTTCGGGATTTCTCCTTGAATAAAATTCACTCACCCTGACCCTCCTTGGGCAAGCGAGGACATCGCCAGACGATGGCCCGATGATGATGCTCGTACTTGGCCTGACCGGAGGTCACCTCAATGAGTGACTCCTGCAGCGTGTCCACGGCTCCCAGGATGCGTTCGATGCCCTTGATTTTGCCTGTGCGTCGATGTGCTGACTTTACGGAACCATATCTGCTCAGGGATAACCAATCCCCCCAGAGAAAGAGAGAGAGTGATTAAGGACCTGAGTGGTGTCACCACTTCCTCTCTTTGGGTTACCCACCTGAAATGCTTCTCCACTCGGAACAAATAGATCCAACACTCGGGTATGGGGAAGCGCACGGAGACATCTTCGCAGGGTATTTGGCCCAGCTTGCGGGAGGTGAACCCAGGCACCAGGATATCCGCTCGAAGCTCCACCTTGTTGCCAGTGACGCACCAGGTGGCCTTCAGCTGAAGCGGAAGTTCACGATTCTTGGGCGGACGAACGCGGAAGCGCAGCAGTTCTATATAGTTGGCATCGGGCGGTTGGAATCTGCGGGGATATAATTGGGGATATAGTAAATAAATGGGGGTTTCCCGCCCTAGAGAGAGAGAGAGATCTCCTCACTTGATGGTGCGCGTTCGCTCGTACTCCTGCTGATTGACCACACTGTGGAACTCGACCGCCTCCAGGCGTATCCACTCCTCGGTGGCCACGGGTATGATGTCGTGGCGACCCACCACCTCCTTGCCCTGCCGCCACATATCGTTGACGCCCAGCTCAATGGTCGGCATGCCGGTGAGGAAGGCGAGGAAGAAGAGACGCACACGGGCGATCTGCTTGAGAATCTTACCCTCGCTGTCCTGCTCCACGGTGATCTCATCCACCGCCGTCACCTGCACCTCTTCCATTTTGTAGGTCAAAGCACGCTCCCGCAGGGCGGGCAGCTTGAAGAGTGCCTCCTCGATGCACACGGAGAACTGTTTCATGTCCTCGTACGTCATTGAACCGATTTTGAAGAGCTGCGATGACTGTGGGGCATGTTCCACGGGCAGGCCGAGTTTCTTGAGATCGCTGCCAAACTCCTTGACACCCTCATAGTCGCCAGCGATGGCATATTGTGCGAACTTCGTTAGCTTATTGGTAATCCTCTCGGCTTTGGTCACCTGGCCGGGCCTCACGCCCGGTCGCTCCTTGTAGAAGATGTACTGCAGCTTCATCGTGAAGATCTTACCAAATTGATCGTACTGCTGGGCTCCGATCTCGGACACGGAGTACGAGGGCTGCAGGGGCAGCTCCTGGAAGGGTTGCTTGTCGCCTGGCTGATTGAGCAACTGCACCACCGGCACATCGTTCTGCACCACCAGGCGAACGAAGATCTTCTTCCAGAAACGCTGGCCGGTGATTTTCTTTTTGTTCGGCTGACGGAGCTGCATCTCCCAGCCGGGACCGATGTAGTGGAGGCGCGGGAATTCCTCCAGCGGCTGGGACACATCCTCGTCGTAGAGCGGCGTTTGGGGCGTGTCCTGGGAATCGGTGCGTTTCATGCTCGTCACCGAACCCTCGGGCGGTGCACCGGGTGCTGGGAAACCGCTGACATCCTCGAAGGGATTCACCGTCTGTGAACCTGGCGGCGATGCGGAGGATGCGGTGGCAGCGATGGTTGTCCTGGCCGGCGGCACTGGCGGCGGCGCCAGTTGGGGTGCCACGCCGCCGGAGCCCTCGGCCTTGGGGCGTATCACCACGCTGAACTCCTTGTCCACCGATTCCACGGAATCGGCGCGGGCAGGCGCCTGCATGGCATAGAAGTCGTCGTCCTCGTTGCCGAAGCCATCGTCCGCCGAGGTTCCGGCGTCGCCGAAGGCGCTGGCCGAGATCGGGGCCGAGCCGAAGGCACTGTCGCCCCAAGCTGGATATTTTTTAAATATATAATTAGTTAATAAATTAGTTATTAATTGGGAAAGTCAGAAAATTAAAATAATAAAGACCTGAGTCTCTTAGGAGAATATTTATATATCGATAAAGTATCGATATATGATGCCAAAGTATATATATATATCGATAATGTAGCGATATATGTGCTATTAATCATTGTTTTGTCTAAAAAGTCGAACCAATATATTCGGTTGAGGAAGATAAATATATTATATAGAATTAATTGGTTTACTCTTCGATAATTTCGATATTTTAGCATTAAAACGATACATCAACAGTGTTTTTAAAGTGATATTAATTGCAATTGATTGTATAATTCATAAAGGTCTTTCCTATCTTTTCATCTATGCAAGCCTGGTTACTGATGAATTTGTTCATTAATTGTCGATACTTTTAAATGTTTTACTAAATTGTTTAATATTTTCGATATTTTTCGATATCTATGTAATATCTCTTCCTTTTATAAATATTTCTCTTATAATATTTTCAATATTTTTCAATATTGTACTATATTTATCACAATTTCTATATATTATATCTTATAAAATTCCCTTTTAAAACCCTATAATAAATATAAATTTGAGCCCAACTTACCATCCCCGCCCGTGGGCGTTATGGCTCCCGATCCGCCAAAGCCGTCCAGGATGCTGATGTTGTCCTTTTTCACCGAATCAAACTTGGCCGAGAAGGCATCGAACTCGTCCGCCGGCTGCGGCTCCACGGCAAAGATGTTGCTCGCATAGCTGGCCACCACCGCTGGCGATGGCTCCACATCCACAGCGGGCTCCGGTTCCGGTTCCGGATCCACCGAGAAGATGTTGCCTACCACTGCGGGAACTGGTGCAAAGGCTGCTGGCTCCTCTTCCTCTTCGGGACTGGCAAACGGATTGGCAGACAGCTGGCCACTGGCCAAGGGAAAGTCCAGGCCAGTGTCCATTTGCTCTGGTTCCGGTTCCGGTTGGGTTTCGCTTAGCGCTTCCGTTTCCGGTTCAGCAAATGTCATTGCGGGCTCAGCTTCAATCTCCAGCTCTGCCTCTGGCTCTGGTTCTGGTTCTGGTTGCGTCTCTGGTTCGGTCACCGCCTTAACCTCCGGTTCATCCTCATCATCGGAACGCGGCAGATCCTCCACCGTGGTAATCTCAATGTCCGGCGTGGGCGCCCGCTGCCTGCTGGCCGTTTCCGGCGGTGCAGTCATGTGATTCGCCTGCCGCTCCAACCCGGTGGCCGCCTGCGGCTGCGACGTAATGTCGTGGGTGCTCTCATCCGGTCGTGTGAGCAGCGAGGCAAAGATAGGTTCATCCCGTGAGCCAGTGCCATCGGGATTCTCCTCGTCCACGGCCGCTGGAGGCGAGCCCTCCTCCTCGGACATCCTTACATCCGGCAGATCGTCATGCAGGAGGTCCGGTTTGGCCGCCGGCGGTGCTGCTGGCTGCTCGAAGAGACTGAGAATGTCCTCCTTCGTTTTGGGTGGCGGCGGCTTTGCTGGCTTGCTGCTTGTGGTGCCAAACATGTCCAGCAGATCATCTGCCTCGGCGGCAGCGGCAGCGGGAGGAGGAGCAGGAACAGGAGCAGGAGCTGGTGCAGCCGCCACTGGATGTGGTGGCGGTGGTCGTTGTGGCGCCGCCACCTGCTGACCCGGTGGCGCTGTGGGACGTGGCGGTGCTGGACGCGGCGGTGGCGGACGTGGTGGCTGCTTCACTGGCGAGGCCAGAGGCATGGGCGTGGCTGCCTGTATATTAGGCAAAGCTGTGGGCACCGCAAAGGGATTGTCCAGGGGCGTTACCACCATGCCACCACCACCACCCATTAGGTCTGCCTCCACCACACCTGAGCCCTGGGCACTGGACCCACTGTCCATGGAGACATCGAGAAGATCGGCCAGCCCCGAGTCCGGCGTGGGACTGGGCGAGTGGAGATCGCGCATGGAGACGGGACTGGGCGAACGGGTGGCCGGTATGCGGCCCAGTAGCTCCGAACTGGTCTCCTCCAGCTGGCTGGAAACCGTGCTAATCAGATCCTGGGTGCTCTGCGGCGGCGCCTGCGGACGCGGCGGTGGTGGCGGGTGTGAATGGGTTTGGGTTTGGGTTTGCGAAGGATCCTCCTCTCCAGCGGCTGACTTCAAGCTGAGAGCATCGTCTTCCGCCTCGATGGTGGTGCCAAAGAAGCTCATTGCCGGATCGAGATCGTTGAGGGGAGCGGCGGCATCTGCCTCCGCCTCGGCTTCCGCCGGCTCCTGGTCATCACCGAGATCATCGCCACCAAAGGCAAAGGGATTGGAGGCTCCTGTGCCGCTGGCTGCAGCTGAGCCAAAGGGATTATCCGTGCTGCTGGAGTCATCGGGCTCGGATTGCATGAGAAAGGGATTGGCGGCCAGATCGCCGCCATCCAGGTCATCGTCCATGAGAAAGGGATTGGCCATGTTTGAAGTTGAAGTGTGTCCTGTATATCCTTGGGTTCTCCTAACGTTCTATTAGCTCGCTCTCCAGCAACTTAATCTCCGTCTCGCCAGGCGCTAGATTCTCCGCTATGGAAGTGTCAAAGGGATCTATGTCCTCCTGGGCGGGCAACTGCGGACGGTTGTGCGTCGAGGGCGTAAGCACCTTGTCACCCAAACCCAACTCCTGGGCGTCGCTCTGAACGTCTAGGACGTCGGTCACCGCCTGATGACGGTGCTGCGTCTCCGGCAGCAGTTCGTTCTCCAACAGCTTCAGTTCCGTCTCCCCCGGCCTTAGATTGGCGGCTATCGAGGTGTCAAATGGATCAATGTCCTCCTCTGACGAGTCACCTCCTCCACTGCTTTTGGTTAGCTTCTTCCTCTCCTGCGCTGGCGTCAAGACTTTGATGTTAATATTCTCCTCGACGGCCAAGAGCACCTCGGCGGGCACCGGCGTGGGCGGTGCACGGGGATCAAAGTCCGGATCGGAGAGGCTGTGCCGCAAACTCTGGGCCAAATCCTTCTCAATGTGCTGCAGCTCAATATCGCTCAGCTTCGCCTCTGGCACGTACGAGGTGTCGAAGGGATCTACGTCCTCCGATTCGCGTTCCCGCTCCTCGATGGGTTTGCTCGCCGGGGCGTAGTAGGGCGTTAGGGGTTTCTTATTGGCACCCGGCTCGTTGCCAATGCCAAGGAGATCGGGTGCTGGGACCAGAAAACCCACGCTCTTTGCTTGGATGTTCAGGCTCAGCGAGGATTTGCGGCGAGCGGCGTCAAAGGCACCGTCCTCGGGCTGTGCCAGGTGCTCCTTCGGTGGCTGAGTGACCTGAGGTTCTTCCTGACCCGCACGGGGATCAAAATCGGGATCACTTAGCGAGTGCTTCAAGCTGCCTGCTCCTCCTCCTCCCGATTCGTTGAGCAGCTCTCGCTCCAGGAAACGCAACTCCGTGGCCTTGGGCTGCACCAAGGCCGACACCGCCGAGGTGTCAAAGGGATCAAAGTCCTCCGGCTCCTGGTCAACACTCAGAGTTGGGGCCAAGGGTGCTGGCACCACCTGGCTGAGATCGGTGGCACTGCCCGCAAGTAAATCACGCGCGGGTGCAGCTAACCCACCGGCGGCTGGCTCCTCGGCACGCGGATCAAAGTCGTCGTCCTCCTCAAGGACGGTGGTTTTCTTGATCACCTGCTCGGCGTAGTTGGTGTTGAAGGGATCGTCGTCGTCGGGATTGAAGTCCTCGTCGTCGTCGGAGACGTAGATGGCGCCGGGTACAATGTGAGGTCCGGTGGCGGGACGAACTGGTGGCGGTGGACGCTTGGGCTTACCTGTAAGGGAAGAACAAACCAAAAGGATTAAAGTTAAGATTTTCAGAGGGAGAAGAAGGAAGAGAAGAAGTGAGAGAAGAAGGTAGAAAAGGAGGTTGACTTCCTCACCTGCTTCCTGTTCCTGTTCCGGTTCCGCCTCAAATTCCGCCCAACTGGGCAACTCGCTGGGCAACTCCGCCGCCGCTGGCAAGTGAACCTGACTAACGATGGTCACCTCCTCTTTTTTGGTTAGCGACTCTGCCGCTAATTCTGCGAACTCGTCGTCCTCCTCCTCGTCCTTGAGGGCATCGAATTCGGTTAGATCGGGATGTAGTCCTGCCCGGACTTGGTTCTCCTCCTCGTCGTCGTCGTTGTCCTCCTCCGCCTTCGGCTTAATCAAATGCAAATGCAGCGAGACACTGAGATCAATGGGGGCCGATGACTCTGGCAATTCCTCGTCAAGATCGTCTAGAAGATTGTGCTGCTGCGGCTCAACGCCTGCGAGGAGATCCCCCTCCGGATCGGCTACCTCAACGCTTTCGCTGAGCAAAAGATTCTGGATGCCCTTGCGGAGCTTTCGCTTGGGATTCGCTAGGGCGACGGCGTGGTCGCGATCAACGCGTCCTGATAGAACCTCAACGGCTGCCCCCAAGCTCACTAGCTTCTTGTTGCCTTTGGAGCGATCCGCTCCCACAATAACCTTCTCCGCGTATGCGGTATCGAAAGGATCGGGTCCGTCGTCCTGGGCAAAAACCGGGGAATCGGGTACAACGGCTAATTGAAGTTCACCGCTGGTGATGGCCTCAATGTAATCGGTGGCAAAGATATCATCCGCCTCGTCGTCAATGTGCTCGTCCTCGGACTCGGAGAGTTGGACCACAGCCTCGGCTAGCTTGTCGCGTTGCGCCTCGATTTGTGCGAGACGCTGACGTTCGCGTTCGCGATGCTCCTGGTCCCGACGGGCGGCCTCCTCCTCCTCCTGCTTTTTCTTTTCCGCGGCAGAGGGCAAACGCTGATAGAAGGACTCCTTTTTGATGCGATCAAGCTCGTCCTGGGTCTTGTGTAGGATGCTATCAACGCCAGAGGTTAGTGCCTTGAATTTGGCCCATTCCTCGTCGCCACCGGTGGCGGCAGCGGCGGCAGAGGCGCCAGCACCTTGGCTATGTGAATGAGGGTGGTGATGGTGATGAGGGTCCTCCTCTTGGCCAGCAAATCCTGAACCCGAACCGGAGGCTACTTGATGCTGATGATGCTCGTGATGCTCGTGACTGGCCTCAGCTTCTGATGCGGCACCGTCGGATTCGCCGGCGTCCGATTTGTTGGCCGCCGCCTCCTGCTTTGCCTTGAGGTCGCGCTTGTACTGCTCGAGCTCCTCCTCGGTGAAGAGCTCCTGGTCCTTTTTCGACTTCTTCTTTTTCTTTTTTAGGCCCTTTGGTAGCTTAAGCATTATCTAATTGCGGAGACATCGAGATCGGTCTGCAAATAGTTTTGGGGACACGGAGGTCACTTCCTGGTGAAATTGGGGCAGGAAATTGAAGGCTTTGGAGTCTACGCAGGATTACGAGTATATATATATATATATCTTTATCTTTATCTTTATCTAGGTTTTTGTTTTTTTTTTTTTGGAATGAAACTGCGGGTGGAGGAGCAAACAAGGGGGATTATGTAAGCCGGCATCGGAGTAACCAAGTAACTGGGTAATGGGTGGGTAATGGGTGACTAATAGGTGACTAATGCGTGGGTAATGAGTGAGTAATCGGTGAATTATGAGTGAATTCAAAGACTAATAAACCTAAGGCTAAGCTAGCGCCCACTCACCGCCGCCTTTTCGGTTGTTATTCCGGCAGGTTCTGCTTAAATCTAGGGAAAATCTTCAAGCTTGTGAAAATTCCGCTAAGGAAAAACCGCTCTCGCTCTCTCTCTCTCTCTCTCTTTCTTGCTCTCCTTCTGTCTCTCTTTCTCTCTCTCTCTCTCTCTATGTGTACCTACACATGAGTTTTGGCAAATGCGAGGCAAAGCTTTTCCACCACGCCACTAGGAAAATGGAAAACTCAACAGCAGCAACAACAGTTGAGTCAGTCAAAGCTCAACATACACACACACAGAGGCACACGCACATGCTACATGCGGAAAAGTAGGAAAAGTTTCGCTGCCCAAAAAAGTAGGCAACACAAATTTGTGTGGCCTTCTTAGCCCACAGATATTTTGAGAAATTTAATATTTATAAAACTTTTAAGAATTTAAATTATGTTTTATATTAATTACAAATTAGTTAAAAAAACAAAATAAATGCTTAGTTTTATATAAAGTTTTTTATAAATTTCAGCATTGAAACTGGCAAAGGAAAGTCTTAAAGGTAAACCTAAATGTATAAGACATTAAAGTAAGGCCACAAGTAATTTTTAATAATAAAATAAAGTAAAATAATTTATATATGGGCTATTCTCTGGAAAGTACAACCGCGGCAAAAACCACAAATTATGCTAAAAAAATTAATATTTTAACATAGTAACATTAGAAAATGTTCCAATGTATAAAATTGGAAAGCCTTTATCATATTCTAAAAGTAATTTCAAAATATTCGAATGTGATTTGTCATTAAAAAATATAAAATCTCACAGATACACTTTATGCTTAACATAAAAAATATAATCTTTTACCGCAAGAATTTTCCTTGAATTTATAGGTAATATAATACGTAAAACCCTACGTTATTCCACAAAAAAAAAGGCCAATTCCAGTTTGATCTTGATATTGAAAGTGTCTTCGATTGATTTCGAGCAGAAAAGAGATGGGAAGAGTGAGAGGTGGTAAGGGTATTCTTCTAGGGTTTCGATTTCCGCTTTGAAAGCAAATTCTCGAAGGCGGACTTGGCAGAGGCAACGGTAAATGTGCTTGACAGATGATTCCATCTTGAGCTTGGCAGAGAGAGAGTGAGTGTAAAAGAGAGAGAGAGCTTGACAGGGAGCCAAGAGTGCAAATGAGCGAGAAGGACGAATACGAGCCAAAAGTCCCTCTCCCGCCGCTGCTCTTCTCTCAAAATGGGGGGCAGTAGTACCTTGCTTCTGCTTTCACCTCTTTCTACTCTCTCTCTGCTTTCTGCTTTCTGCTCTCCTCCTCTGCCTCTCCTTCTTCCTTGCGCCCCTTCCACTGAGCGAATATTTGTGTTGTTGCTTTTTTTTTTTTGAAGGGGAAAAATCGATTATTTTGAGAGACGCACTTTTCAGGGAAGCGGAAGCGAGACGGCGCCAAAGTGCGAGCGAGAAAGCACCCACGCACTCACACACATTCACACACACACACACACTGGCACACTCGCGTTTTGATACATATATAAAAGGAAATATATATATAGGTATATATATGTAAAAATCTGTATGTAGGTATACTGAGGCCACGAGCAAAAATTCTTGTATTTCAGGGCCTCGTTTCTCTTTTTTTTTTGCCTTTTGTTTTTGTTTATTGTTTCACTTGCAAACTAACAAAAAAAATTAGGCCTTTTACACTTATGCAACTTACGTCTCACTCTCTCGCACTTTTAACTCAACTCGAAAGCGAAAAAAAAAACCGTTTCACTTGGCACTTTCCTTCGTTTCTTTTACCAACGAATGTGATATATACTTTATGCAATTCCACGCAGGAAATCAAGATAAAACATAGATATATAGAGAGAAAGGGAGAGCGAGAAGAATCAACGTTTAACGGCAATTATTTGCTTAGCGGATTTTCCATACTCGTTACGAATCGCTGCTGCTGCTGGCCTTTCTTTTCTCGTTTTGCGCTTTCGAAGCGGGGACTCTTTTTCTTTCGGTTTGTTTCGGGGCTTTACCTCTGATTTGAACTATCGGGAAATCTAGCACAGAATGAATAAAATGTCATGAAATCCATGGGAAGTGCTTTTCGCCAGCAGCGACGCCGGCAGAGGCAGCGACACAACGGTATTCATATATATGTATATATGCTTAACGGCATTATATCCTGAAAAAGCTCAGCGCCAAAAGCTGCGCAAGCAGAAGCTCGCTGCCATGCCTCCCACAGCTGATTAGTCCAAGTGATTAGTGCCATCCTGTTCCACCTGCGGGATGCTTTGGCACGCTTTCACTGGAAAAGGGAGGAAGAGAGTGCCAGCAAACTGCGTCACTGTGTCGTCGCCACCGTTTGACACTTGACATTTCCCCGTTGCTCCGTTCGGCGCCTGCGCCGCTGGCAACCCTGGTCGATACCGTTATGCCACGCAACCCTGAAAGCTCCGGCGATAAATGGAACTTGGCTTTTCCTCTTGGAGGTTACTCAAAGTTATAATACCAAAATTATTGTAATAATTATTATTTATAAAAAAAAACACAAGAAAGGGAGCTATCTTCGGTTACATCGTCAAAATTGTCAAAATTTGGCCAAAAATTAAAAATCGAGTTTTGAATGCAGAAAGGTTGTCCTATAAAAATAAAAAGAAAACCAAACCACACTGAAATAGGTTGAGTTTAAGCCAAGTTACGATCAAAAAACAACTGAGAAGTTCGCGACTTTTGAGCCAAAAAATGTACCCATTTTTTTAAGGGGTTTCACCATCAAAATTGTGAAAAATTGTTCAAAAAATTAAAAATCGAGTTTTGAATGCAGAAATGTTGTCATATAAAAGATAAGAAGAAAAAACCAAACCAGACTGAAATCGGTTGGGTTTAAGCCATGTTACGATCAAAAAACAACTGAGAAGTTTGCGATTTTTTAGCCAAAAAATAAACCCATTTTTTAAAGGGGTTTCACCGTCAAAATTTTTTAAAATTTGTCAAAAAATTAGCAATCGAGTTTTGAATGCAGAAATGTTGTCATATAAAAAATAAGAAGAAAACACCAAACCAGACTGAAATCGGTTGGGTTTAAGCCAAGTTACGATCAAAAAACCACTGAGAAGTTCGCGATTTTTGAGCCAAAAAATGTATCCATTTTTTAAAGGGGTTTCACCATCAAAATTGTGAAAAATTGCTCAAAAAAATTAGAAATCGAGTTTTGAATGCAGAAATGTTCTCCTATAAAATTTAAGAAGAAAAAACCAAACCATACGGAAATCGATTGAGTTTAAGCCAAGCTACGATCAAAAAACCACTGAGAAGTTCGCGATTTTTTAGCCAAAAAATGTACCCATTTTTTAAAGGGGTTTCACCGTCAAAATTTTTTAAAATTTGTCAAAAAATAAGCAATCGAGTTTTGAATGCAGAAATGTTCTCCTATAAAAAATACGAAGAAAAAACCAAACCAGACTGAAATCGGTTGAGTTTAAGCCAAGTTACGATCAAAAAACCACAGAAGAAGTTCGCGATTTTTGAGCCAAAAAATTTACCCATTTTTTTAAGGGGTTTCACCGTCAAAATTGTGAAAAATTTGTCAAAAAATTAGAAATCGAGTTTTGAATGCAGAAATGTTCTCCTATAAAAAATACGAAGAAAAAACCAAACCAGACTGAAATCGGTTGAGTTTAAGCCAAGTTACGATCAAAAAACCACTGAGAAGTTCGCGATTTTTGAGCCAAAAAATGTATCCATTTTTATAAGGGGTTTCACCATCAAAATTGTGAAAAATTGTTCAAAAAATTAAAAATGCAGAAATGTTCTCCTATAAAAAATAAGAAGAAAAAACCAAACCATACTGAAATCGGTTGAGTTTAAGCCAAGTTACGATCAAAAAACCACTGAGAAGTTCGCGATTTTTGAGCCAAAAAATTTATCAATTTTTTTAAAGGGGTTTCACCATCAAAATTTGTGAAAAATTGCTAAAAAAAAAAAAATAAGAAATCGAGTTTTGAATGCAGAAATGTTCTCCCATAAAATTTAAGAAAAAAAAACCAAACCAGACTGAAATCGATTGAGTTTAAGCCAAGTTACGATCAAAAAACCACTGAGAAGTTCGCGATTTTTGAGCCAAAAAATGTACCCATTTTTTTAAGGGGTTTCACCATCAAAATTGTGAAAAATTGCTCAAAAAAATTAGAAATTGAGTTTTGAATGCAGAAATGTTCTCCTATAAAATTTAAGAAGAAAAAACCAAACCAGACTAAAATCGGTTGGGTTTAAGCCAAGTTACGATCAAAAAAACACAGAAGAAGTTCTCGATTTTTGAGCCAATAAATTTACCCATTTTTGTTAAAGGGGTTTCACTGTCAAAATTGTGAAAAATCGGCCAACAAATTATAAATCGAGTTTTGAATGCAGAAATGTTCTCCTACAAAAAATAAGAAGAAAAAACCAAACCAGACTGAAATCGGTTGGGTTTAAGCAAAGTTACGATCAAAAAACCACTGAGAAGTTCGCGATTTTTGAGCCAAAAAATGTACCCATTTTTTTTACGGTTTTTCACCATCAAAATTGTGAAAAATTGCTCAAAAAATTCTAAACCGAGTTTTGAATGCAGAAATGTTTTCCTATAAAATTTATGAAGAAAAAAACAAACCAGATTGAAATCGGTTGAGTTTAAGCCAAGTTACGATCAAAAAACTAGAAAAAATGTAGTTTCGAGTTTTGAATGCAGAAATGTTCTCCTATAAAAAATAAGAAGAAAAAACCAAACCAGACTGAAATCGGTTGAGTTTAAGCCAAGTTACGATCAAAAAACCACTGAGAAGTTCGCGAT